>NW_004624853.1:3604422-3636583 GCF_000247695.1 Heterocephalus glaber | reverse complement strand
CCAAGATGCATTATATAAAGGTACAATTCCCAATGAGAAATGTAATTGTGTTGTATACCTACAATGTACCAATAAAAGAATTTAATACAAAAAAATAGTTCTTTATTGTCCTTATAACATCAAATTCCTTAGCATAGCTGATAGGGAAAGTCAGATCCATGAGGGCTGAGTCTAGTGTTTTGCTGTTTCTCTAATGCCTCCTAGGTACAATACCTAATATGTAGTTGGTGCTTCATAAATATTGAATGAATTAATTATAACTATAAGAGTCCATGTATTCTGTGCTCTGTTTATGTCAGTTAGCTTTTTGCTATGTAGCAAATCATCTCAAAATTTAATAGCTTAAAATAAAAACTTATTTGCCCATAATTGGCTAGGTCAGCACATTTCTTGTCTGGGCTGTTTTGCTGGGTCTATGGGATTACCTAGGTGCCTTGCTGGAGATGGTCTCTCTCATATTGTTATTGGAGTCCTAGGTCAGAGGGCTGACTCTTGGAGGTCCCAAAAGACCGGATTCAGCCATTTGCTGTGACAATCCAATTAAGAGAGATAAGTGGTGGTGAAGCAGGAAAAAAAAAATTAATTTTAGTGTGGCTACTCCAGGAAGGAACAGAGGTTTTAAGAGGTTCTAAGCCCAGTCTTGGGGTACTGACAATGCCTAAAGAATTTCATAGAGGGCAGGGGACAAAACAGTTGCATAATTAAGCTGTTTTGTTCCAACTGTACTATGGTTGAACATTATCTCAAGTCTGGTTCTGCTGGGTCCTGTGGGCTCGGGGGAAATTGTTCTTTCTTGAGTGGAGCAATCTGGTTGCAATCATGAGATGTTTACTTCCTTTTGATGGGTGAAGCATGGAGTGAACAGTTTGATTGGTCATAGGATGACCTTTTGGAGACCCTGGAAAGAGACCTTTGTCCATCATAAAGTCATTGCCTACAGGGCTCCCTGATTTTGGAACTTAAACTAAGGAACAGAAATAACTCAAAGCATATATCAGAGGAACAAAATGGAGTCCTGGAACAAAACTGGGTTCCTTCTTCAGGGTTGAGCAAAGGACAGTTTCAAAGGAGCCCCTGATACAATATATCTGGCTATTGCAGGCTGGTTGGTTTAACAGGGCCCAGGAGGGGCAGTATATTTCTGGTCCAGTTGGGCTGTCATTCTCCAGTGTTATGGCCTGTGTCTAGATGTCCTCCCAAAGCCTCATGTAGACATAGGTGGGGCTTTTTCAGAGGTGGCTGGATCTAGAATGTGTGACCCTGAGATTGATTTATGGTGCAACACTAGGATCAAGGGTACTAGGATTAAGGGTGTGAGTGCTTCTTACCCTAAGCAGCCTGGATAAGATGTAAGGGAGAGAAAGAGCCGTGGATATTCCTTACTTGCTTTGCTACCTTCTGCCTGCCACGAACTGTTTCTCCTCTGCAATGCCCATCTGCCATGTGCCACCCTGCCTTGGAGCCAGCCAACTATGGACTGAAACCTCTATCATCTGTGAGCCAAATAAACCTTCCCCCTCTTTAACTTTTGGTGATGAGTATTTTGTCTCAGAAATGAGAAAAGTAACTAAGACATCCAGTAAGTTCAGGCTTATTCACAAGTGGTGATGTTAGGGTTCCAAAATGCAAAATGAGAGTAAAACCTTTTTGAGACATTGTTAACACTGTATCTGGTATTTTCTTATCGATCAAAGCAAGTCACATGGTCAAGGTACCCAAAAGTGTGAACAAATTGAGAGCTTGTTTTAAGTCACTTTCTTTATTGGGGACAAAATACCTAACACTCACAAGGAGGAAAGGATTATTTTGGCTCACAGTTTGGAGAGGTTTCAGTCCATGGTTGGCTGGCTCCAAGTTAAAATGCCATGGCACAGAAGCATAGCAGAAGAGAAGCTGCTTGTAGCATGGCAGCAGAGAAGCAGAGAACAAAGGATGAGCTGGTGAGGGAGATATACCCTCCTGGGCCATATCACCAATGACCCCCTCTTCCGACCTGACTCCACCTCCTAAAGTCAGGCAAGCTATACCACCTCCTAATCCAATCACCTTCCAAAGGTCCTGCGTATGATCATATGAAAAAGACCAAATCCAAAATCTTCTCTGAAACTGAAGGCAAACTCTTAGCTGTGAGCCCCTGTAATATCAAAAGGAAGTTAAACACTGTGGACATTCAATAGCACAAGATAAATATTCCCCTTCCAAAAGGTAGAAATAGGAGGAAAAAAACCAGTGGAACCAAAGCAAGACCAAGACCAAAATCCAGCAAGACAAACGCTAAATCCCATTGTTCCATGTCTAGCACCTGGGGTAATCTGTGATGAGATGTGAGTGCCAAAGGCCTTGCAAGACCCTAACTCTACAGCATTGCTGGTATTTGCAATTCTTATGGCTTCTTTCTTGGGCTGGCTTTGTTCTCTCCTTGCAGCTTTCCTCATTCAGACATTTAATGTACCTGGCATCTCCAACTTTCCATGGCCTCTACTCCACTTTTGGCTTTACTTTCCCAGCTTAACACACTCCCCTCTCAGGGGCACACTGTCTGGCCTCCCAGGTCTTCTGAAAGCTAGGTGGAAGTCTTCCTGACCCCAAAACTCTTGAATTCTGCATGCTTATAAAACCAGCACCATGTGGATGATATTAAGGTCTGCTGTCAGCTTGAGCAGTAACAAGGCTCTCTTAAATGTGGCTGTACTGGCCTCTAAGTGCCTGGATGGCTGAGCACTTTGAACTGAATCCTTAGGATAATCAACGTTATAAGTTGTTAGTCTCTGCCTAGGAGCTCACTGCCTGGGGCTCTCTTCTGAAAGAAGTCTTTTACTTTTGCAACTTCAAGCCTGCAAAGGGAGGGGTCCTACTGGTTCCTATGATGCCCTCAAGCCATCTTTTCTATTGTCCTATTGTAAAGTACTTGGCTTCTTTTTATTGCTAATCTTTTTAGCCACCAAACTCTCCTTCTGGTAAAAGTGAAAACTTTTTAAATGAATTTTTTGTTCCTGATTTTCAGTGTAAATCTGGCTAAAAGGAGCAAGCAGTATCCATGCTACAGCCTGAATATTAGACTGGCTTGAAATTTTCTCTGCCACATTAAGTAGTCTGCCACCCTTAATCAATCTCCTACAAAGTCTCAGGATATGAGAACAAAGTTGAAAAATTTTCTACCAGAACATAACACAAGTGGCCTGGAATCCAACTGCCAATCCATCCTTGTTTCCAACTGAAACCTCCAAGTGTCTAGATAGACTTTACCAACTGCAATACTTTCAGCATTCTGTCTTCTGAGGTTTGACTAGAATCTTCCATCCAACTCAGTTTACAGCATCCTAGAGCTTCTCTAGCCTACATCTCCAAATCTTTCCAAACTACTCCCATGAATCAGTTCCAAAAGCTTCTAAGCCACATGGTAAGGCAGTGACCCCACTCCTGATACCAAAATCTGTCTTAGTCACCTTATTGCTGTGTAAAAATACCTGCCACCCATAATTTAAAGGAAGATAGGTTTATTTTGGTTCACAGTTTGCAGAGGTTTCAGTCCATAGTCAGCTAGCTGCCTCCATGGCATGGAAGAGAAGAAGCTCCTCATGGCATGGTGAGAGGGAAGCAAAGAGCATCAAGGGAGGAGGTGGGGAAGCCAATGAACCCTTCCAAGCCATTCCCCCAGTGACCCACCTCTTCTGATCACACCCACCTTCTAACATCAAGCCAGCTATGCCACCCCACAATCCAGTCACCTTCCAAAGGTTCTGCCTATGATCACATGGAGTTTTAGGGGAGATCTATAAAGTATAATAGGACCATTACTATAACAACAACCTCCTATGCTACCTTTGTTGCTTCATCTTGATGAAGCTACCCTTTTTTATTTCCACACCAGTTGTACAATTTATTTCCTTTGAATAAACTTTGTGAAATTATAAACCAGTGGATCTGAAACAATTTTTGCACCATTAATAATTGAAACATAACTTTTTAGGTATTTTGAGGTATTTACTATTAACTAAATTTAGATTTTGGGTTCACTCTAAGTGTAGTAAACATTGGAGTCGGTGGGATTTTCTGTAGATTTTACTTTAGGTGAATATAAAACAGTTTGCAGTCTTTATTGTAATGACAATACTGCTCGAGTGCAAACCCTGAAACAATACAGCTTTTAAACTTAAAACTTTTTGGTAAACTATCGCTGAGTTTTTTTCTGTTGCCAATAGGAAACTGCTTTCCATTAATGGAGAATTCATGCCTTTCAAATATTTTAAATATGATAATATTTATAAATGTGGTTTGGAGAAATTGTTTAAATTCTATTTCCTAATTTTCTTTCTCCAGAATAGAGTCTTTCAACAAGTAATTTGTAGTAATGACTGTGCTGACTTCAATTTTGGAGTATAGAAGTTATGTTAAAGATTAACTATTTTGGCCCGGGGATTTAGCTCAGTGGTTCTGGCGCCTGCCTTGTAAGCCCAAGTTTTCGAGTTTGATCCCCGGTACCAAAAAAAAAAAAAAAAAAGATTAACTGTTTGGTCGTATTGAAGCCAACACATAACTTGCTGCTGTACTTTCTTTCTTCAGTGATAAATAAAATACTCACAGAATTAAAAGAAAAAAAAACTTTGCAAAAATTATCTACTTGATTTGCTGTTCTCTTCTTCTGGCTTAGCCTGTTTCCTCAAGAAAGTGTTAAAATATGTGTCCACATGTGTAAAATGGAACAAAAATAGCAGTGGTTTAAATAAGATTGAGTTTTTTACTCTTTCTAAGCTGATGTGGTTGCTATGCTCTGAATATCTGCAGAGGCCTGACTTATTTTTACTCTCCATAGAGTTTTCCTTATCTTTGGGATGTCTTATCACCATGATTGCATTCCAGCCCCTAGAAAGTGAGGAATGGAAAGTATTTCATTTGCTAAAAATTATTTGTATGACTCAATTTAGCTGCAAAAAAGAAGACAGCCTTTATTCTAAATAAATATATATCAAGGTCAAATACTATTATTGTGGAATAAAGGGAAAACCAATATTGGAGGCCAACTGGCATTACATTTAACTTAAGCATAATTTCTTCTACAGAAACTTTCCTAAAGCCTCGGTCAAGATCAGTTCTTCCTTGTGGAATTCCATAACAGCATTGCATATTTCTCCACAGAGCCCTTTATTCTTGGTTGTTATCAATCAATAGCACTTATTCTTCTTAGCCCATAGGTAGACCAGAGGAAACATTCTTCTTATTTACATCATTATTTTCTTAGTTCCTAGAATAAGTCTGACACACTGTAGGTAATTGGTGCATATTGGTTGTAGAATAACTGTAGGCAGGGCAAGAGCAATTTCATATTGGTCCAGGAGAAAAGAAGACTGATTGTTTTTATAATTTTATTGTCTACCATGTGTTTCTAAATTTTAAATGAAGAAAATATAAAAAACATTGACCAAAAGTTAATATTTGGTTAATTGCAAGTAAGAAGCTGTTGAAAATAAATGATATTCCGTTTCTATTAACTGTAATTAAAAATAATTCTTGGACATATGGTTCAATAGAACTGAATATTTCAACAGCATAGGTAACCAACCAAACAAAAACATTGTCAAGTAATTTTCCTTTAAACTGTATGAAGTAGAGCTAACTTCCAAATTGTGGAGTAAATCTGAATAATCCAAAATCCCATGTCTTTTGGCAGCAATTTTGTAACAGGTATTATTATTCAGGGAAATTGAAAGCAAGTTCTTAATATTTTAAATCTTTCAAACGTGATCACTATAAAACTCATTCAATGGTAAATATTTTCACTATTTAAAAATGGTTTGGGAAGTATTCTTTCTGTTTTTTTTTTCAAGGTACTCTTATTTGAGGAACCAAGAAACTTATAGGTCCATGTTCATTTCTCTCATTTTGTTAAACTCACAAAGTAATCACATAGTAATGTTGAACTAAAAATACATGAACTATAGATTTAAAAAAATTGTCTCTACCTTAGGAATCAAGTTATTGCTAACCTCATAATATGGGCTTGGAAGTATTCCCTGTAGTTCATGTTTTGGAAGACTTGAGACAGTATTAGTGATATATCTTTGAATGTTTGGTAGAATTTCACCATGAAGCCATCTGGTCCTTTGCTTTTTTGTTGGAAGGCTTTAAAATTACTTCTTCAATCTCCTCATTTGTTGCCTATTCAAGCTTTCTATTTCTTTCCAATTCAATCTTAATAGGTTGCCTTTTTCTAGAAATTTATCCATTTCCTCTTGGTTACCCAGTCTGTTGGTGTGTAATTGTTTATAATCATCTCTTATGATCCTTTTAATTCCTGAGGCATCTGTTGTAATGTCCTAACTTTTATTTCTGATTTTATTTATTTGAGTCTTCTTTCTTTTTTTTCTTAGTCTAACTATGGGCTTGATAATTTTGTTTACTTTTTCAAAGAAATAATTTGATTTTATTGACTTTTCTATGGTTTTTCTGTTCTCTATTTGATTTATATCTGTTCTGATCTTTATTAGTTCCTTCCTTCTTCTAACTTTAGCTTTAGTTTGCTTTTTTTTTTAGCTCCTTAAGGAGTAATACTAAGCTTTTGATCTAGATCTTTTTAATGAAGGCATTTATTGCTATGAATGTCTGTCTTAGAATTTCTTTAACCATATTTCACAGGCTTTGATATGTTGCATTTTCATTGTCAATTATATCGAGATATTTTAAAATTTCTCTTGTGATTTCTTCTTTGACCCATTAGTCATTCTGGAGCATATTGTTTAATTCACACATATCAATGTCTTCAAAAATCTTCAGTAAAATATAAATGAAGTCAACATCATATCAAAAAGATCATACATCATGATCAGGTGGGATCTATTACTGATCTAGAAAACTGGTTTAAAAATATGCAAATAAAACAATGTGATATGTCATATTAACAAGATGAAAGATAAAAACCACATGATCATTGCTGATACAGGAAAAAATATTTGACAAAGTACAGCATCTTTTCTTGATAAAATCCTTAATGTTTAGATATAGAAGGAAATTTCCTTAATGTAAGAATGTACATTTATTGAACAAAAACCTACAACTGACATATAGTTAATGGTGAAAAACTGAAAACATTTTTACTAAGATTTGGTTTTAGGTGAGGATGCCAATTTGTACCCCTTGTATTCAGCATAGTACTGGAGTTACTAGCAAGAACAATTAGACAAGAAAAAGAAAAAAAGACACCTAAATTGGAAGATAAGAAAAAAATTGTAGAATTGTAAAATTGTAGAATACAAAATCAACAGATAAAAATCAGTAATAAGTCTACACATGAAAAACTATGAATAAACCTAATCAAGGAGGTAAACGATCTGTACACTGAAACTATAAAATGTTGGTGAATGAGATTGAAGAAAACGCAAATAAATGGAAGGATATCATATGCTCATGGATCAGAAGAATTAATACTGTTAAACTGTCCATACCACCAAAACTATATACAGATTTGATACAGTTTCTGTCAAAATTTTGATAACATCCTTCACATAGAGAAAACAATTCTAAAATTTATATAGAACCACAAAAGATTCTGAGTAGCCCAAACAATTCTGAGCAAGAAAAACAAAGTCAGAGACATTGCATTTCCTGAATTAAAATTATATTGCAAAGCTTCAATAGTCAAAATAACACAGTATGGCATGAAAACAGACACACAGACCAATGATATAGAATAGAGAGCTGATATGTATGAGAACATACATAGCCAACTATTTTTAACAAGGGCATAAAGAGACAAAGACAAAGAAGAGTATTTTCAATAAATGATGTTAAGAAAACCTGATTTCCATATGCAAAAATTAGCCACCTACACAAAAATTAACTCAAAATTGATTAAAAACCCTAATGTAAGGCTTTAAACAATAAAAATTCCAAAAGAGTACATAGAGGAAAATCTCCTAAACACTGGCTTTGACGACAATTTTTTTTTAATATCAGACCAAGAGTTCAGGCTACAAAAATTTTTACAGAGTAGGACTATCTCAAACTAGGAATCTCTACACAACAAAGAAAATAAGCAATGAAATAAGATGCAAACTATGGACTGGAAAATATATTAGCAAACCATATATCTGTTAAGATATTTATAAAGAACTCTTATAATTCAATAAAAGGAAAATAATCCAATTAAAATGAGCAATTGACTTGAACAGATGTTTCTCTAAAGAAGACAAAAAAATGACCAATATGTATATAAAAATCAAATCACTAATCATCAGGAAAACTCAAACTAAGAGCACTGTGCTATCACCTCATAATGATGGCTATTATAAAATATCAGTAAATGGTGAGGGTATGGAGAAAGGGAATTCTAGTATGCTATTGTTGAAATCCCCATCTTGAAAAGATATGTACCCTCACTCCCATGTTTAGCACTATTCATAGTAGCTAAGATAAGGAAATAATGTAAATTCTCATGGATAAATGGCATATAAATGTGATACATAAATATATAAATTAATTTATATTTATACCTGTACCTATCTGTATCTGTATCTATATTGACTCTCAGTAAAGCATTTCTCCTATCAATGTGATCATAGCTCAATCAGTGAAGTAGAAGGCTCCTAACAGACAGCTCAGGCAAATTTATTGGATTAGTTTTCTCTAGTGACCAGGACATTTTTTTGAAATCAATAATACTGTGAATATCAAAAATTACCCCATCAGAATCTTGGCTTTGTGACTGAAGGAGTGATTTCTAGGTATTCTGTCTTCTTAACTTTTAATAATACTTTTATAAGGAAATGGTACCATGGTGGATATACCTTATATTTTCTTCATTTTTTATACATAAATATTTACATTTAGGTAATAAGATCTATTAATAAAGATATAGGGAAGTGAGGGAACCTTGAAACTTGTGCATTGTGAAAGAGGCTACTGACTAATAGTTTCTTAAATGATACCATGTCGTGCTTTCTGTTTACATGGACGTTAATGTCCATGCACATAAAGAAAAAAAGATGGAAGTGAGTTGCCCTAAAAGTATATTAATGAAGTGAAGCTCAGTAGCCAGTGTCTAAAAAAGAACATGAGAACATTTCTGTCTTATTTCTGCTTCATTATTGAATTAATATCCACTGACGAGATCAGGTGTCACTGATACTACAACCTATTTTAGAGGGCAAGGTCTTGGCTCACAAATTTAGAGAAACATGCATATTGATCCCTCAAGTGTTCCTTTTGGAATTCGGGGAAAACTATGAAAACCAGGAAGATCTAATTTTTAACTGTTATTCATTAATATATGACAGTTAAAAGTCAGGTTTTATATTATTTCATGAACCAGCAGAGTCAATGTCAGTAGGGATACAGAAGAAAGTCCTTGGAGCAGTTAAGAAGTTGATTTTCTTAAATTACATTGTGAGCACATAGAATAATTTGTGATGGATAATCATGTAAAAAGAAACTTAAAAACCAGTAACATAAAGCTTAGTCTTAAGTGGCGTGAGTGACATGACTGAATGTGAGAAATAAATGTGATGAGTATTTTTTGTTTGTCTAGAAGTAAATTTTATTGTGTATATTTGAGGTTTACAATGTGATGTTATGAGATACATATAAATAGTAAGATGATTTTTATAGTAAAGTACATAAACATCATTATCTTACATCATTAATGTTTTGTATGATAAAAGCAGCTAAAATCTGCTTGTTTAACAAAAATCCCAAATGCAACACAATTTTATTAACTTCAGTTTTTGTATTCTACATTAACTGCCAAACTTTTCATCTTTTCAGATCCTTTGTGTTATGAAAGCCCCACGTGTGCATTTCTCTAAATGAAAGTCTCCTGAACTTAAACCCATGGACATTTTAAAGAAAATGCAGTAAGCCAATGCTTCCTTGGCTAAAAACGTGTCTGTGCTCTGCAAACAATGAACAGAACCCAGGAAGGGAGATGCAGACCGCCTGCTGAGCCAGTCCTAGTTCTCTTCCCTGGAAATCTTGTCCTTGCACAGAACTTCTGGAAACCAATAAAAGAAAACTAATGTGCTACCCAGAGCAGAGAAAATGGAAATCTGCTGAGTTAATATTGTGGGTCATAAAAGTCACTCAAAGAGAATTCTTTCAATAAGGTGCCTACCATAGTGGTTATATAATTCTTCCATGAAACTTACTTTTCTCTTTCTGAAAAGAAGTTTTGTTTTTTCTCTCAAAGAATAATGGTACTGCTTAACATCCCCAGAACACAATGTGAATGAGCTTTTAAAATTTTATTCTAATTACAAGAGAAATATATTCTGAGTATAGAAGATGAGGAACATAGAGAAAACCCTGAAGGAATCAAACAACCCTATTGTGAGATAAAACTCAGGTAACATTTTGGGATATTTAACAATGTCTATTGCCTTGACGCCAAAAAGTCGGCATTATTGTCGAACATTATTATTATTAAAGTTTGGATGTATTTCATTTGAATGATGGCTATAAATAAATTTTAAGCAGAAAGCAAAAATGACTTTTCTTTTGATTCCAGGGCCTTCTCATTAAACTACATCCTCAATCCTTTCTTGTTTTCTTATTTTGAGTCAGAGCCTTGCTAAACTGCCATGCTGTTTAAATTGGACTCAAAACATGCAATCCTCCTGCCTTACCCTTCCAAAATATTGGAATTACAGGCATGCATTGGAATCACAGGCATTTAAATTTTAAAACAGATACAGCAACACCTGTAAAGAACAGTTGGGCATTATGCTCTTGAAATTTTTGAAAAACTAGATGCTTAGTTAATGCTTCCTTTACTTAAAATATTTTAGTCTCTGTGTTGGAATTGCCCTCAAAACTGGTATATGAGCCAAAACACAAAAGCATCTTGTCATTTTATAGCCTAAATGCTTCTTTAAAACCAGTTCTTTTTCTTGTCCTTCCCTACTCCCTCTTTTACATATTTGATTTGTTTTTCAGGTCATCTTCACCTGGAGAAGCAAAGCAGAGCTATTTTCAGATCAGTTGTGAAGATAGGCTCAGCTTCAGCTATTTCTACTGATGGGAAATGCTATCTTGCATAAATATTCCATAATTATATGCTAGTCATTGTATCCAGACTGTGCAGTATGTCTGTTCCTCTCACATTTGCAGAAGAGCAGCTCAGCAGCTACAAAACTGACAAATTCAAAATGTAGTTTTTAGTAACCTAATGATGGAGGTAAACTTTTCACCTTCAGCTTTTTCTCCTTTGGAGGTTAGTCATTTCAAGCACAGAAGTTGCAAGATTTCTTGGGAAGACTGAAGATGCAGGGAAGTGCATCAGCAAGTGTCACTGGCTCAGTCCCAGCTGACAGTGACAGGGAAAGATGTGATGTGTATGGGGTGAATTATAGAATGTCCCTAATCACGATGTGCCCTAGTAACCAGTGGATGTGATGGTAAGGAACAGGTGATGAGTTGTAAACTTCTGTCTCCTACTAATTGTAGAGATGAGACTGATAGACACAGGAGACTAGAACACTCTGCAAAAAGAAGCCATGAGCATTTGACACTTGTGATTATTGCCATGCTGAAAGTTGCCCATTCTGGTTCTTTTCTTACATCTTTGGTTACTTCTAAGTAAAATTGTATCACCCGGATCAGTAATACTTATTGATTTTCCTGAGGAATGTTCAGTAGTGAAGCTTCTCCCTGCCACGTGCAAAGCGCTGTTACATGGTCTCCCTGTTCTGTGGTCAGATGGGAATGGAGGTAGAAAGAGCTATGATTTTAAATGACAGAAGACTGAAGATGGAGACTCCCACTTTGTTACTTGCTCTCTCACCCGACAGGAAGGAAACTATTACTTTTCTTAAGGTAAGATCACTTCACCCACTCCTTAGTAATTGATGGAGAGATTTCTTCTCTGGGATTAGTAGCTAGACCTAAGACTAAGAAACCCTCACCTAGAATGCAATCACCACATTTACCACCACACACATTTCAGGGGCACACTCGTGGACATGTGATTCATCTTAATTCTCTGTCATGCCACTGAGAGAACAGCATGTTTAGATGAGATAGTGAAGGGTGGGGTGGGGTGAGGGCAGAAACAGTGAATCAACAACAACCTAGAGAATAACATGAATCCAGATGGTGAGGCTCACATAGTGTCGTTTGTACTCTGGGACTGGTTGTTCCTGTCCCATCTGACCTCTTGGCTAACCACTTCATGGGGGACACGTTCTTCACTGTCAGGAGTTTTCATCCTTACCTAAGAAGAGGAATAAGTCAGTGAAGCCCAGAGAAATAAGGTTTCTTCTCCTGCACTCCCAAACCCAGAGTAGCGGGTTACTTGTAGGCCTGCTTGTTGTGCACCTGCCATGGCCTCATTAGGTGTCCAGCATCACAGCTCTACCCAGACTCAGCACAATAACCCAGCAACTCCCTAAAAGCCAAACTATCAGGAGGCCTGCCTCATTACTGTGACAGTGAGAAAGCCACACTTGAATTTAACGAGATGTTGGAGCCCCACAAATAAAATAGAACAGCAGGGCTGGGGATTTAGCTCAGTGGTTCCGCCGCCTGTTTTGCAAGCGCAAGGACCCGAATTTGATCCCCGGTACCAAAAAAAAAAAAAAGTTAAAATAGAACAGCAGCAGTTTCACAGATTGTCAGGACTAAGTGAGACTATGCCAGTGAAAATTCCCTGTGACTCTGATGTAGCATGCTAATTTAAATCTCTCTCATTCCTTCAATAGCTTCTTCCTTGGTAAACCATATTTACGAAGGTAAATAATTTCTGTCTATTGGTAAACCTAACCAAAATTTAGTTTTTAAAATTCTTATATGTCTATGGTTTCTCTCTGGAACAGGTTTGCTATTTCATTGAAGATAGTCTGTGAATGTCTATAAGGCCAACTCTATATCACATACAATAAGTGATTGCTATATAGTAGTCTTTTGATTTTCTCTGTTTACATTTGTCATTGCTGTTATGAATGGACCTGCTCTTATAATTTATAGCTGCTGCGGCATCTGGAAAAATGATAATCAATTGCAACCAGCTGTTTTCTCTCTCTTGACTACGACTCAATCTGATGCTGTCATCATTCCCATTAGTAGCCAGTCCACATGACACAAAGGAAAGGATGGCAACGAATCTCCCAACATGACCTAAAAGCAAAGATAGTACAATAAATCAAAACTTGCACTAAAACTACAAAGGAAAAGTGGCGATTCTGAGAAAGAGGTCCAGCCTCTCACAATTTATTTTAATTACCGTCAGCCTCATCGCTAGTGTTTTAGGCCATCAGAAGGTGTTTTCTGAATGGAAGAACAGTGGGGCTGAGACGGCCTTGGGGAGTGATGCTTGTGGACTATGTTACGGTAATGTCACTGCTGTGTGTCGGTCTGCTGCAGTCCTCTTTGGAAATTGTGATGCCATTAGCCAAGAATCTGCTAATAATGCAAGAATGCTGTGTGTGGGGTAGGTCCTGTTGTTTAAATTACCAACTCCCTGAAAAAACTAGATTACTTTATGACTGAAATGATTGGCAACCACAAGTATTTCTGGTTTACACTTAACTCTTTCAAAAGATGGATCATTGAGTTTCTTTATTAAATGAACCCTAAATCATCCATCAATTTAATACTAACACTCATATGCATTACCAAGGTGAAACCTTAATTTTTCTTTTCCGGTTTCCTTTAATATACAAAGAGAAACTTCAATCTTGCAGTCAGAAGTCACATTCTGGAGAAGCCATTTTATTTAATTACTTTTAATTTTGCTCCCTTGAAATTTTTTATAGTTTATTCACACAATACGAACCACTTCTGCTTTTCCTTTGATGCTTTCTAAGGATAATGAGTATTTGTTTTCTTTCCTGAAGTATTAGCATGAGTTTGGGATTCTGTCCTTTGTGCTGTCACTTTTTCCACAGTGATTGTGCCTCTCACATTGTTTTTCAATTTTGTTTGTATCCCTTCTTCAAATGAAAGGGAGTGACCATATTATGTTTTAGTTTTTCATATTTTCAGTGACGAGAATAATTCTTGTCAGTTTTCACTTAAAACTTCTTTTACAAGCTAGAGGGAAGGGAAATAACGCTTACCTTCTTCATTGTCTAATAGAGGTTAGGGACTCAGGGTATGATTAAGACCCTGCTATAACTGGGACAGGTGCTAGGTAAGAATTTGGAAAAAGGAGCCATGGAAATATTAACTAACACCGAAAATGCCATCTTTGCACCCCGTGATGAGGTATTCAGAGAGCTCAGGGAAAAACAGCCCAAAAGGACCACCGAGTGCTATAAGTTTGGAGTGAGGATGGGGAAGAAGAAAGTCTTCGAGTGACTATACACTTACAGTAACCCCAATCCCTCAGATTTAGCACCATCATGCAACTTCTCTTCCCGCGTCAGCCATGTTGTGTCCCACGTGACTGGGACAGACAAGTGGGAGGACAGAAGGGAGTGGAATATGTCTCAGCCAAGCTGGGCCAGGCCAGTTCTCTATTACTGGAGTTGGAAATTTGGACTCAGAGGCAAGAGTGCTAGTCTCTGAAGGGGCTGGATGTGAAGTGGTATAAGTTGGGGAGCTTTGGGAAGCCATCTTCTTATCCTGAGAAGGATGAGAAAAAGATGGTGAGTTGGTGATGAGAAAAGAAAGAAGAGAACAATTTCCAAGATTCTGAAAATTTCCCAGTTCCTGATTTTTAGCTCTTTAAAAGACTACAACTCCTGGGTTCTACAAAAGGTATTTATCTCATTTCATAGATGGATCAAGATTTTGGATTAGGCTGTCTTCATTTGGAGTCTTAACTAAGAAAAAGGGGGAGGATTGCCATGCTACTACCTGTCCAGAATGAAAAGACTGGAGTCTAATCCCTTCTTGTAGTAACTGTTTTTTGTTGGCTCTTTGTTCTGTATTCATTTAGCATTCGTAGAATCAGTTCATAATGTGCCAATTTTTCATTATTATTTCCATAACTATTTTTAAGCCATATTTTATTGCAGGGATATTTTGTAGACTCCTGTGTCTTGTGCATAATGCTAGTTTTTGAACTTCATACCAAACATGTTAATTGCCTCTGTGGGCTGAAGTCTACTGTTGTTACTCTGAGTCTCTTGTTATCTGAAAGAGGCACAGACTTATGAGAATGATGAAGAAATAAGAGTTTGGAATCTTGTCCCAAACCTGTCCCTTTCTTGAGAAAGGCCAAACTCAGTCTTTGGCAGGACTGCATCTCAAGTTTGGATAAGAGGAAGTGACAAATAAAAGGAAGTTACTTGTTAGTAAGGATAAGTACAGATAAAGATCCTAGGAACTAGCACTGGGATGGTTAAAAAATTTTCTTTTACATATCTGAAAGAAAAATGAAGTAAATGATAAGATCTCTAGGTTTGAAGATGACACAAAGTTTTTATAGACAAGAAATACTAAGTTGGAGCATGATAACTTTCAGGTCTACACGTTCTAGCATGGAAAAAGAAATTTGGTCAAAAGTATCTTTTAATTCTAAGGCTCTGAGCTCTCAATTATAACTCAGGAGAAAGATCTAGAAGTGTTTTGTCCTGAATGGAATTAGACACATTTCTAAACTCAGGTTCAGATTTGCTTATGTTTTTGTTAGTAGCTGATAGTGCATTCTCTCTGTATGCCATTCTGTGTGCTAAATGCATAATCTTACCTCATTCAGGAGACAATCCAGGTGAATAAGGTACAGCCAGTGCCTACATTTTATTCAATAAGGTTGATTAACTCATTTGAGTTCCTACAGCTTGTATATGTTGGAGGACACAAAAAGCTAAATGAATGAAACTATATTCAACTATTCATCATTCAGCAAATTCAAATGAATAGTATCTTAATAGACATAGTCTAGAATATGTCAATGAACAAAACAAAAAAGATCCCTCCACTTATATTGGTTACATTTCAGTAAGAGGATAAAGAAAATAAATAATAGATATGTTAAAATTAACATCTTAGATGGCATATTGGAAGGCAGTAAGAAAAAGATTTTTTTAAAAGTAAAGAAAAATATAGTAAGTCAAGAGTAACGAGAGCCCAAGGGGATAGAGGCTGTGAGTAGTGATTATTAAATAAAGTGGTAAGAGTAAGTCTCAAGGAGAAAGTATCAGTAGGGCCAAAGCCTTAAAGAAGTGAAGGGTTGCCAAGGAAGGTGTCTGGGGGAACAACAACGTGAGTATATATGACAGCAGTACCAAGCTCCAAGGCAAGAACTTGCCTTGTGTGTTAAAAGAAAAATGGAAATGTTGGTGAGGCTGGCCTGGAATGAATTCAGAGCTGGTGGCAGCACGTAGTGGTTTGGGGCAGGTGGTGAGCTATGGCAGGCTACTGTAAGACTTTTAGGTTATATTTGAGTGAAATGGAGAGGTCACTACAGAACCTGAAAATTATGCTTTTTTGCCTCAACCATTGCTTTCTAACCTTCTGATGATATATACATAGAAAGAGGAACAGGTTGGAAGAATAATTGTGATACAAAGCAATGAAAATCCTCTCTCCTATCTCTACCCACCTTTTATAGTGAGTATTTTTATGTTAGGGACATTTTTCTTCCACAATTTGAATAATTAAAAGCGTAGGTTTATAAAATCATCTTGATATGCAAATAACACTTTGAGACTGTCACTTTTTGTGTGTCACTTTTTGAGAATCACTACACTTATCTAATAAGATTAGTCTCTTTTTACATCTAGTTGACACGTACTTTTTGTTACGGCTTGTGTCTGGATGTCCCCTCAAAGCCTCATGTGCTCATAGGTGAGGCTTCTAGGAGGTGGCTGGATCATTGGTTTGTGATGGTGGATACTGGGATTAAGGGTATGTGGTACAAGATCAGTCCACTGACTGGTTAGGATTGTTCTGGGTGTGGGTAATAGGCAGGCCCATCCTGGCTGTGGGTGGCCCCAACCATTAGGTGTATATCCTGAATGGAATAAAAGGGAAACATGGAAGGCAGGCTGCTGCCCTCTTGCCTGCTCTGCCACGGACTCTCTCTCCTCTGGGATGCTCCTCTGCTATGCCACCTTGCCTTGGAGTCAGCCAACTATGGACTGAAACCTCTACAAACTGTGAGCTGTAATAAACCTTTCCTCCTTTAACTCGTGTGTCAAGAATTTTGTTTCAGCAATGAGAAAATTAACTAAGACATTATCTTTTTTCCAGTAGCAGGGATCAAACTCAGGACCTTTCCCTTGTAAAGCAGGAGCGGTGCCACTGAGCAAAATCTCCAGCCCTTCCTTACTTATTCTTAATTGACAATGACTCTGCTACAAGATATATTGCAGGTCATCACCTCTGAAGAACAATATTGTGTTAATTCTCTGGAAATATTTCTAAAATAATATATTCCTAAATAATTAATCTTAACAATGTTATATCAACAATTCTTGGTTTTCAACTAGGTATAAATACTGAGGTTACAGTGAGTTTAGTGGCGCTTGCCTCTAATCCCGGTACTCAGGAGACTGAGCCAGGAGGATAGCTTCGAGTTCCAGGCCGGTCTGGGATACACAGTGAGACTCTGTCTCAAAAAAAATGTTTAAATAGATAATATAAGATTCTTTATAGCAGACAAAAGGTAGCAGCTACTCAGTAGAGTCACTGAAATTGCTGATGTAAATCTGAATTACATTCAATCACTTTGTCACTTTACAATAAGATAGTGGTGGGTAAGGACTCTGGAGCCTGATTGAGCTAGATACCAATTGCCACTGAGTATGTGTGTGAATTTGGAAAGTTACTCATCTCCACATGCCTCACATTCTTTTCTTCTTCTTCTTTTTTAAGTAAATGTTCATAACAACAGTATCTTCCTAAGGAGATTGGTAGGAGGCTATATAAATTAATATAGGGGAGGAAAAATAACATCTTTTCCTCACCTATCACAAGGTCCAGGGCTGAAACACCTATAACACAAGACAGCTTAACAAGAGAAAAGGTTAACACATTTCTTCAACCAGTGTTTTACATGGCAGAGAGCCTTCCAAAATTAAGTTCCAATGATCTAGGGAAAGTTATGTATAATTTTTTTTCTTTTTTTTTTTGCTTAAGTTTGATGAGGAGTGCAGTTGTGTTGAAATATGGTTAGACAAAAATGATGACATCTAATGAAAATAAGCTAGTGAGAAGAACCTGGGAGACCTATTAGTTCAGCTTCTTAGCCTCTGGGCATAGGGCAGCACTCTTCTGGCTCAAGGATTTTATGACCTACTTTCACACAAGGTAGTTCAGAGAATTTTCATGTCCAGCCAGGGAATAGAGCAATGAGGGAAGGTCAGAGTGACCTTCCTACTTCTGAGGCCCTCCTAGTCTCCTTCAGGTCAAATACTCTGGAGTAGTGTTTGCTGAGCATGGACACTAACAGCTGTCAAATACTGTAGTTTAAGCAGTACTGCCACATAGTAGCTATTAAATAGAGGCTAGGCACTAAAGACCAGTCAACTAAAATTGCTATTTTATTTATATTTACTTAGTCTCATTTCCATCAACTGTAAACTGATGAGGTTTTATTCTTGGACCTTACATCTGACTTACTATGTACTCCAGGCAATTTTAATTTTAATTGATTTAGTCCACATTTGAAAACATTGAAATTAGCTACTCAGCACTTGGAACCTCAATTCTCTCCAGTTGTGCTAAATCATCTGCTAAGTCCCTCATTTCAGTCCAATTGGATTAAAAGTGTATAATCTTTTAAACATATACGGAAGTAGTCATTTTTTTCAAATCATAGAGTTTTTGTTTTGTTTTTATTTGTTTTTAATCTTTCCCTCTTTTGTGACATCAAAATAAAGACACAGAATGCATGAAAACTGAGATCTGTATTCATTGAATTTTGGTTAATTTATTTTATTGTTAATGATTTATATACATAAATATAGTAGAAAAATTGGTTAAATATTTTTGTTATAGTCTTCTATTGGTAATAAAAGAAAAGTAATATTTTAATTCACTCTGTTTTTTAACGGTAAGTGTATTATGTATGCTTTCTTCCTGGGCATGGAGAAGGGTTAGATATACAAAGTGGTTGTATTTCAGTTTAAGAAGAGAAGTGGTGTTTTCTTTCCATACTAAAATGAAGGTGAAAAAAGAAATGAAGGTGGCTGGAAGTGTGCAAATTAGGAGGGAGAGGCAGAAGAGCAGAGCCCATAGGTGTGGCAAGAGTTTGGTCCTTAGAACGAGAAAAGGTGATAGGGAGGCTAAAGAGCCTTGGAGAACAGAATGGCCAATAGTGAAACAAGAAGCCATGATGGTGGCTAGAAGGCACTAGTGGTAATGTGAATGTAGTGTTACCCAGTGGTCAATGAAGTTTAAGGGTATAATAGGTGTACTATGTGTTGGCTAAATGTCCTCCTATGGCTCATGTGTTAGTCCCCAACTGGTGGTACTATGGAGAATTGATGGGACCTTTAAAACTGGGGCCTTGTGGTAGGTCATAGGTCACTGGGGCATGCCCTGAGAGGGGATTGTAGGATGCCAGTCTCTTCTCTCTTTCCTGGCAGCCATGAGGTGTACAGTTTACTCTGCCACATAATCCTGTTATAATGTCTGTTTCACCACTCCCAACAGAGCAATGTGCCTGACTGACCAGGGACTGAAACCCCCAAAACTGTGAACTAAAAAACCCTTCACTCTTATAAGGTATTTTGTTATAGTAATGAAAAGCTGACTAATACATACATAGACATAAGTGCATACACATAATATGTATACACATATATTTACGTATATAAATCCTAAAATATCCACGTGATGAGTGTGCCTTTGTTCAGCTTTTAATATTTTAATAGGATATATGGTTAGGGATCCAAAATTTCATCCATGTGATCTTGGTATTATGCCTACTTGTGAGAAGAGGAAAATTAATTTTACCTCCTATTTATTTCACTGTGTAAAAACATTCAGAGTGAACTATAAAAAGATAAATGCACAAGAAATCAACAGACCTGAAACGTAGGACCTCTGCTATACTTTTAAGTAACATAAAATAATTTCACAATCAATGTATACTGAATGTCAACTTGAAGCTAGGTGGTAGTCTAACCTCTCTGGAGATGATGATGAACAAAGAAAATCTCATCTCTTAGAGCTTTTATTTTAGGAGAAAAGAGGCAGACAATAAGCAATAAACATGATTAGTTATATACTTAGAATATTATAGAGTCTTGGAAAAGAAAAAAATTGGGATTGGTAAAGAGTGGTTGCAAGTGTTGGTAATAAGGGTGGCTTGGTGATAATACAAAATAGAGGGTCCTGGGTAGCTTTTACGAGAAGACATACATGCAATACTTTGAAGGAGGTAAAGGAATCAGTCTTATAGAAATTTGGAGAAGAGGAGGGACCACCCAGTGGAGAGACCCCAAGGTGGAAGTGTTACTGGCCCATTAAAGGGATGAAAGAAGGAAGTCGTCAATTTTCTCTAGATTTTAGTAGTGGATTCTGATTGGATTTGAAGATGCTGGGGGCTTTGGGAAATATCCGCTGGTCACTGTTGTTAGAGCCAATGGGATGGGCTGTAGTCTCCCCAGTCTCTGATTAAGACAAAGGAGCTTGCTTTTTATGTGTTTCATGTATTTCGGTTTTGTATATGACACCATTTAAAGAGAGATTTTCAGTTCCCGAAAAGAAAAAGAAAAGTTTTACACCACCACACCAGATGCTTCCTGAAGTCTCTCCCAGTTGTAGCCTTCTGGTTTTCTTTAGGGGAAGTATGCCTGCTTCTATGAAGAGTACAGTGGGAGTCAGGGTGTGCTGGAACAACAGTGCTATGTTATCTCCTTCTGTTATCACAGACTCAGCTTGGTCCTGAAATGCAGCAGAGACTTGTCAAGCAAAAGTCTATTCCAGAAGCAGTCACAGCCGAGCTTTACATCCATCATGAGGGCTGCATCAAAGTATAAACTCTTCACGATATTTTCAAGCGGATCAAAATACTTGGATGAGAAATGCTGGGAAATTTTAGAAGGGAAATGCTACTTGAAGAATATTTAAAATGCTGTTTATGGAAACATTTTACATATTTGGGGTTAGAAGAATTTTTTAAAAAATAAGTTTTATTGAAGCATGATATGTATGAAGTCAAATGCACTCATGTTAAGCTATTTAAGCTCAGTGAGTTTTAACAGATGTATACATCTATACAGCTATGATTACAATCAGATATAGACTATTTCCTTCACTCCCCGAAGTTCCCTTTCCTCCTCACTCCTTTTCTAATTAATTATCTCCCTGTTCTGTGCTCCAGGCAAAACTGGTCTGCTTTCTGTCATTGTAAATCAATGTCTTTTTTAGAACAGTATATTTAAGTAAAATCAAAGAATACCTGCTCTTTTGCGTCTGACTTTTTTCATTTAGTATAATGTTTTTGAGATTCACCTGACCTCTGTATTATCAAAAGTTATTGCTGGGTAGTATTTAATTATATGGATTTATGATAGTTTATTCACTTGTTGGTGGACTTAGGTTAATTCAAGTTGTAGCTATTATGAATAGACCTACTCTGAAGAATCATACACAAGTCTTTGTGTGGATGTATACTTTCATCCTTTGTGAGTAAATACTTGAGTGTGAATAGCTGAGTCATGTGATAAATCCACATTTGACTTTTTATGAAACATTTCCAAAGTAGTTATAAATTTTATTTCCCCATCAGCAATATGAGAGTTCCAGTTGCTCTTCTACCTGTCACTACTTATTCTCAGTCCTTTCATTTTAGCTTTTGCAGTGGGAGTATAGTATTATCTCATTGTGGTTTTATTTATTTATTTTTTTTGGTAGCGGGGATCAAACTTGAGACCTTGCGCTTGCGAGGCAGGTGGTGGAACCACTGAGCTAAATCCCCGGCCCCTCATTGTGGTTTTAATGCACACTTCTCTGATTCTTACAGCTAAGCTGACTTCTTTACATTAATTCTATCCTTATGATTTGGCTTATTTCCCTGATTATTTGTCATCGCATAGATTATGAATGTTTACTTTTGTTGGCTAGTGTAGATAATCTTCCAGTTCAACTTTTTAAAATGTCTCCATTTATTTTACTTCTGTTTTTCAACAAATTACTTCCATTTTCATGATGTAAAAGCCTATGGTATTGTATATATTGAAATCTATTTGTGTCACAATTTCTAAGATCACTGCAATCAATGAATTTTTGAATTTAAATGACATTATTTATATAATAACACTGTTGTGAAGATATTCTTAAAGAAACAAAGTTTTCTGACATGAGAAAAAATCTTTTGTACATGTTAAATATTTTAAATATTTCTATTCTTGAGATTTGAACTCATTTTGAGTTGCTTTCTCTTTAGTTTAGTGGGTTTATTGAAGACAAAAGAAAAATAATGTTCCATGCTTGTTTAAACATATGTTGTTTAGATAAATTATGTATTTATTTTACAGTTATTTGATGAAATCATACATCAGCTAGTTCCTTGTAATTATTCAATTACATGACTTTCAATTGTTTTTATTTGCCATATATTTAGAAGATGTATACACTATGACTCTGTGATATAATTTATTAGAGATATTTCTTCTTTAGAATTTTTTATGTATATAAAATATAAAACATTTATTCATTGGATCAGCAAGTATAATCATTATGGTATGCATCTTTATAATATTATAAAATTATTCTGTCATCTACATTGTAAATATTTAATTTTAATTTTTGTGGTGTTGAGGATGAAACCCAAGGCCTTGTACATGCTAAACAAGTGCTCTACCATTGAGGTACATCTTCTGCCCTTCTATATAGTAAAATAAATCTTAAACATCATAGCTTAAAGTCAGGATATTGAGAGACTATTTCCTAAATTTTTACTGATTTGTAATTATAACAGGAACAATAATCATTAAGCAGGGCATGAAGCTGGCTGTAAAATAAATCATGATTATTTTGGTGATAGCACACTTAAGAGAAATTCCACAAAATCTCTCCTTTTAAGTAATTTTGATTTCAAATCCACTATATTTCACAAGCAAGCCAACTGCAAAAGTGAGCTTCTCATCTACTATGTTTCATATTTCATCCAGAGTTTTGCATAACACTAGAAGGAAAATGGTGTTTACTAAGAGCTAGTCTCTTACACTACAAGTATATGTGTGGGACTGTGTATATTTTCTGAACTTGTCCAGAGCAGGCTGAGATTTGGGAGCATGTGTGTAGCATGGTCAAGTCTCGACATCATCCAAACCTCTGCACATTGGCTGTCCCATGAGTTTGCCAGAACCACTTTGTGAAACAACATAGCATGTGACAGCTCACTCTAAAAATAATAATGTCTCATAAGGTAACAGACAAATACATCAATCCAGAGGAGGGGGTGGTGGCCGTCAAGACTCTGCTGTCTACTACCATGCCATTGGAATGTTTTGCAGTGTGGACATATTTTTTTTTTTCAGGAATTATTCTTTAGTGTAAGTCTCTGGCTTTTATTTCATCTTTTAAATTTCTATAAGCTATCTCATTAATCGTATTTTTCCCAAGTTTATGACACTCTTTGTAAAACTTCTGTGTATTAAGAGACCTGAAATGGTAATTTGCATTTCATAACCTAGTCTAGTCATCACATTCTTCTAGAATGAGGAATTTTATATTTTTCTTCTACATCTGTCCAAGAGAAATTGCACTATTAACTATTTTTTGATGTAATATGAAGTGTCCGGCTCAAAAGAGAAAAATTTCATTATTCTGCCAAGTTGGAAGCATATGCCATGTTTTCTTTATACAAAATATACACGCTCTTATAAAAAAATAATGTAAATCTCTTTTCAGTAAAGGTCACTCAATAATGATGTATATTTAAGGAAATTTTTTATTGAAGAGTAATATGTATGTAGAAATCTTAAGGGTATATCTTAATGAATATCATTGTGTGGATACATCTTGTGTAATTAGCACTTTGAACAAGAAATAAAATATCAGCATACCAAAAACTCTTCTGTGGCATCTTTCAATTATTCTTTCTCTATTCTTGTAAAAAACTGTAACTCTGATTTCTAACATCACAGATCAGTTTTGCTTATTGAAACATATATACAAGATTTCATGCAGAAATTATTTTTTGGCATTGGGCTATTTTGCTCAGCATTTTGTTTCCCACATTCACCATTATTACTCTTTTAGCAGTAGTTTGATCATGTCTATTATTATATGACATTCCAGCGCTGCAAAACAATGTTTTGGTTAACAGTGGACTTATATATAATGGTGGTCCCATAAAATTATAATTGAGCTGAAAACTTCCTACTGCCTACTGGTGTCATAGTCATTAAATGTCATGGTGTAATATGTTACTCATGTATTTGATGTGATGTTGGAGTAGATAAACCTATGGCACTGTAAATCATCTAAAAGTATAGCACATGCAGAGATAGGAAGTACACAATACATGATAATGATAATAAATGACTCTTACTGCTTTATGTATTTAATATATTATACTTTGTATCCCTGTTTCAGAGTATACACATTCTACTCATAAAGAAAAGTTTATTGTAGAACAGCATGCATTATTAAATCTCATGCTTACCACCTCCCTTGATTGCATTAAGTGATTAACCTCTACTATTTAGATTTGTATAAGTATATTCTATGATGTTCCCACAATTATGAAATTGACTGATGACATGTCTCTGGATGTGCCCTCATCATTATGAGATAATGACCATATGCATTTACCATTATTTATTGATTGATTCTATTGATTTAGGTTCTTTGCAGTTTTAGCTATTCTAAATCATGGTGCTATGAATATTCTTGTACATGTTTTTTAAACCTATATATGAATTTCTGTTGGGTATGTATCTAAACTAGAATTGAGCTATAGCATATGGGTATGTCAACTGTTAACAAATCTTATTAAAATGGTTTTCTAAAGTGATGGTAATAATTTACATGCTATATGACACTTGAAGTTGCTCTTCATCTCTAATTTTCAGTTTGTCAGAAAGCTGGTGACTACTAAAGTTGAACACTTTTTCATAGTTATTGATCAGTTAGATATTTGCATGTGAATTTCCTGTTCAGAATGCTTTTGAGTTTTTCTACTGAATTATTTTCCTATTTCAAGCTGATTCTGGATATGGACCATTTGGGTGCTGTAAACATCTTCTTCAACTACAGGGACTATTTTCTCACTCTTAGTGATATCTTCTTTGATTAGTGTCACGACTCATTGGGGAGAGGCAATTCAAAGCCACAAGGAGACATCATGGCACACCTGTGAAGATGGTTCTTACTGAAAAGACAAAAATGTAGATGAGAACATCAGGAAGTTGGAGCTCCTGTACGTTTTTGGTAAGTATGAAAAATGATCCAGCTGCAATACAAAGCAGAATGAACATTTTTCAAAAAATTAAAATAGAATTACTATATTATTCAGCAACCCAATTTCTGGATATTTATCCAAAAGAATTAAAATCAGGATCTTGACAAGTTATTTGCACTCCTATGTAGGACTATAGTGGGACTAATCATGATAGTCAAAATGTGGAAATAACCCAAATACCCATTAATAAATCAGTGGATGAAGAAAGTATAATGTACACATCCAATGGATATTATTCAGCCTTCAAAAAAGAAGATAATTCTGCTATATGTGGCAATGTGGATTGACCTCTTAATGATATCTTTTGATGAAGAAGAGTCCTGGATTTTAATGAGTCCCTATGTGTCTATATCTTGCTTTATGACTGGGACACATGGAAAATATTATGGAAGATAGAATTTGAGATCTGATTGATGAGACTTTGGAACACCATGCTGAGGAGTTTACATGGCATTGCTGTAAGCAGTAACAAGCTTTTGAAGACCTTTTCCCACACTGAAGTAACTTGACCAATAAAAAAGATTATACTAGCAGTGACAGGTACAATGGATTGAAAGACTGAAATTTCCTATAATCTTACTATCAGTTAGAAGTTCTTACAGTAGTCAGGGGAGAAAAATAAGATCCTGAGCTATGCTGATTGTCACAGAAACAGAATGAGTGGGTATAGGAAATATTCAAAAGAGCAATGGAAACTACTTGATTTTCTCTGCCATGATATTCCACAGGCTCACAGCAGTGAATTAGCTGACAATGAACTGAACTCTGAAGCCATGAACCAAAATAAACTTTTCCTTCTTTAAATCATTTGTTTTGTGTTTTGGTCACTGCAATGAAAAGGTGACTAACACATCCAGGTACATCATACCTCACCATACCTGAGATATGCCCATTCCCCTTTAAGTCTTAAAAAAAATACCACTGTATCTCTGAAGTGTCCCTAGCCACACTTGACAATTTCAAGGTTTCTTCTCTGGGTATTTTCTTCACTGGCCCTCGAAAGTGGCGATATTATTGTACCCTGGTAGCTTGCAAGAGCTAAAAGTTTGGTGGTGCCATTTACAATACTATGGAAGTCAGGAAGACCTGTCTTGAGTTCAGTTGTGCTGTGTTTGAGACTTTGAAAGGACATCTGGCCAGAGATTTGCGGCAGGCAGGTGGAAAGTGGAAGTATAGGTGAGATGTTAGATTCGAGGATTACATATCACGTGGAGGACCTTTCAGATTATGACTGTGTGAGTTTATTAGAGGAAGAATATAAGACAGACAAGACTGGAAGACCTCTATTTAGCACTTTTTGGAATAGAACTTGCATATATACATGTGTGTAATCTGCAACAACTCTTGTAATTTCAAATATCTTTATATAATGTTAAATTATGATGATAATGACACATAACATACTTGTAGAACATTGGAAAATATAAAAAAGAGAATAAAGACTTATAATTCTAACACTCAGAAATAGCTTTCGTAACATTTCTTTCTAATACCTTTATTAAACAAGTATATTTTCATTACAAAATTAGAGTCATTGTGCTCCAAAGTCTTTGTCTTGATTTTTGAATAGTTATATGAGGGTTGAGTTAATGTCTCAGTATGTGGTCTACTATGAATACTGACCTGTGTAATGCTTATCTATCTATCTATCTATCTATCTATCTATCTATCTATCTATCTATCTATCGTCCATCTAACCATCCACTCACTCATTCATCATCAGTCCATTCATCTATCCAATCTATTATATTCTTCTTTAGTTCCTTATTGCCTTCTTATTAGAGATAAATACCTTAATATAATTGATGGGGTTTTCTTTTGGTACTGGGAATTAAACTCAGGACCTCATGCTTGTCGGGCAGGTGCTGTACCACTGAGCTACATCCCCGGCCACCTTAATATAAATGACACACATAATTTTTCTTTGTAAATGTTCTTTGAAAAGTATTCTGTGTTCATTTGACTTTTATTCTGAAATAATCATAGATTTACAACAAGTTGCAAAAAATGCTTATGAAAGTCCCAATAGTCTGTTACTCAGCCAATTACAAAGCCATGTTCACTGCCATAGTACTCTATAACCAGTGTACCATCTAATCCAGAAAATTGGATATTGGTACAGTCTACAGAACTTACTCAGATTTCAGAGATGGATACCTGGATTTTCTCCAATCCCTTGCTGTTACCAATAAGACAAAAGTAAATATTATTGTTCATTCCACTTAAGTTATATATAAAAATGTCTCTGGCATACTCACTCCCAAGAATGAGATTACTGGCTTACTGGGATGTGTATACTTAATTTGACTAAGTCTTGACAGTTTGCACTCACTGTTCTCCTCTCTCACCAGCAGCACACAAGGGTTCCTGTATTTGTATATGTTATAATTTGGATATGGACTGTGCCCACAACGCTCTTCTGTTGAAGGCTGGGATCCCACCAGGAGGGATCATGGGGAGGTGGCTGAAACTTTAGGGTGGGACCTACTCGGAAGAAGGTCTTCACTAGAGGTATGCTTTAGAAGGATATGCTTTGTTCCTGGACCCTCCTTCTTGCTGTCTTGGCTTCCCATCTGCCATGAGATGAGCAGCCTCCTCTGGCACACATTCCTGTCACCATATTGCTCTGCTTTACCATCAGCCCATGGGAATAGAGACAGCCAACCATGAACAGAAACTTTGGAACTGTGAGCCAAAATTAATCTTTCCTCTTGTAAATTGCTTTTCCAGGTATTTTTGCACAGCAACAAAAAGCTGACTAACATACCACATCTCTCACATAATCAGTTATTATAACATTTTCTAGTTTTTGCCAAAATTACAGGTATAAAGTGATATCTCATTGTCATTTGTATTTGAATTTCTGTAATTTATTAAAGATTTTGAATATCTGTTCTTTTGGCTTATCTCTTCTTGGAATGTTTTTTAACCATTCCTCCTTTTATATTATGGTCTGTATTTGTTGTTTGTTTTGTAAGACTTCTTTATGTATTTTAAATACTACTTGCTAATTTTAGAAATTTCAAGTAATGTCTCTTAAACATTTATCTATTTGCTAACTTTCCCCACAGTATTCTTTTAAATGAGCTTCTTAATATCAATGTAAACAAAGTCTTGGAGCAGCTGTGTGGCCCAGACTGGTGCAGCTGCAGGCAGATCCCAGCCAGGGGTTTCCCCCAACACCAGAGGCTCTGGCAACCTCCCCCCACCAGCCCAGGCCAGGAGCCTGCCCAGAGAGCACCTGCACGGGCATGCGGGTTCCTGCTGGAGGCCCACCATTCCATCCCTAACTCGGGCAGATCCTGGGGAGCAGCTGTGTGGCCCAGACCAGCACAGCTGTGGATGGATCCCAGCCAGGGCTCCTCCCTGAATCGAGAGGCTTGGGGACACCCACCCAAGCCAAAGGCCCACCTAGAAAGGGGCTGCACAGGCACATGGGCTTCAGCCAGGGGCGCACCATACCATCGGCCACAGCCAGGAATCCACCTGGAGAAGAGCTGTACAGGCACACAAGCAATACCCAGAGGCTCACCCTGATGCCATTAATAAGTTTGAGGAGACCCTAGCGAAAGCTTGTGCAGACAAGAGAAACTGGGGTGCAGAGCTCCCAACCAAAAGCCCTCTGAGACAATAGCTACATAGGGGCCCCAGCAAGAGGCATGCCTAGATACCATCCCAAGTGTGCTCAGATCCCAGCCAGAAGCCTGCCCAGACAACAGGTCAGCTCTGGGATCTAGAAGGCCGCAATTCTGAACCCAGGAATTCATGTAATGGTGAGCAGCAGAGTAAAGGCTGCTTGGTGGCTTTCTGAGAATTCAAGAGCACTGGGTGAGCAAACTGTCACCTCAACAAAGACACAGCAGGCTGCATCTGTTGAAATGAGAAGACACATAAATAAGTTCCAAAACCAGACTTCCAGATCACCTAAGGGAACCCCAAAGGGAAACAAGATGGAACAATCTGATACTCAACCACCTGGACTCCCTGAACTGGCAACAAAAGGGGACCTGGAAAAAATGAAATCAGAAATAATTTCTCAGATAATAGCAGAGATTATGCCCACAGTAAAAGACATGATTAATAAATCCAGAGCAGACACAGATAAAAAAAATAGAGGAGCTGAGGAATATAATGGAATCCCAACATAGGAAACAAATGGAATCTTTAAAATGGATGCAAACAGATTTCCAGGACATTAAAAATTCCATTGAAAGTTTATGCAGCAGAATGAGCCAAGGTGAGGATAGAATTTCAGATATACAAGATAAAATTGCAATTAGTGAGCAGGAAAAGAAAAATTTCTTAAAAATAGTAAGGGACCACAAGCAGCAGCTGCTACATGATGTAAAGAAGAATAACATCTGAGTGGCTAGAGTCAAGAAAGAAATGGGAGAGAGTGCAGATGACATAAAAAAACTGTTCACAGAAATAATGACAGAAAACTTCCCCAAAAGGGGAAAAGACTTTGACACAGAGATAAGTGAGGCATATAGGACTCCAGCTAGCCTTAATCAGAAAAATCTACACATAGGCATAAAATATTTAAGATTCCAGAAACCCAACGGAAGAACAAAATTCTACAAGTAGTTAGAGAAAAGAAACAAATCACATACAAAGGAAAGCCCATCAGAATCACAGCAGACTTCTCAATGCAAACACTCAAGGCAAGAAGAGTTTGGAGTGACATATTTCAAGCCCTAAAGGAAAACAGCCTCCTACCCAGATTGATGTACCCTGCAAAAGTATCTTTCAAAAATGAGGGAGATATAAGATACTTTCATGACAAAGAGCAACTTAGGAACTTCACGAACACAAAACCAACCCTGCAAAACATTTTAGACAATATCCTAGGAAAAGACAATGAGGATCACAACCCCAGGAAGCCCAGCAGAATGAATCCAACAGGCATGACAAGAAATTAAATGGAAAGGGGGAGAATCCAACAAAAAGAACAAGTCATGACAAGGATAAGTCAATATGTATCAGTTATAACCATCAATGTTCATGGTCTCAATTCACCAATCAAAAGAAATAGACAGCCAGAATGTGTCAAGGAGCAAGATCCAACAATATGCTGCATACAAAAAACACACTGATTTCAAAAAGAAACTCATAGACTGAAAGTTAAAGGGTGAGAAACAATACTCCACGTGACAGGAACCTGAAAAAAGCAGGGATAGCTATCCTTTTTGCAGACCAAGTGGATTTGAAACCAACACTAATTAAGAGAGAAAAAGAAGCACACTTACATCCTTGTAAAAGGAACAATACAAGAGGAAGAGATGACAATCATAAACATATATGAACCAAAAACTAGTGTGCCCAACTATATAAAACAAATACTAATGGACATGAAAAAAATCAAATAAGCACTAATACAATAGTAGTGGGCGGCCTCAATACCCCACTGTCACAAATACATAGATCAACTACACAAAAAAATAAACAACAAAATATTAGAACTCAAACTATTGAACAAATGAACTTAACAGATGTTTACAGAGTGTACACATGCTTTTCAGCTGCACATGGGTTGTTCTCTAAAATAGACCACATACTTGCTCATAGAACATGTTTAAGTACATTCAAAGGAACTGAAGTTATCCCCTGTATATTATCAGACCATAATGCCATGAAATTGGAGCTCAATGGCAAAAGAAACTGCAAAAACTTCATAAACACATGGAAATTGAAAAACACACTTCTGAATAACCAATGGGTCACAGAGGAAATTGAAGAAGAAATCAGACAGTTCCTACAATTAAACGACAATGAAAATACAACATATTGGAATCTATGGGACATAATGAAGGCAGTCTTAGGAGGGAAATTTATAGCAGTGAATACTCATATTAGGAAAACAGAGCCAGCTCAATTATACAACATGGTACTGAACCTCAAGCTTTTAGAATAAGAAGAGCAGGACAAACCCAAAACCTATAGAAGAGAGGAAATTATAAAGATCAGAGCAGAAATCAATCCAATGGAGACTAAGAGAATACAAAAAAATCAATGACACCAAGAGTTGGTTCTTTGAAAGAATAAACAAAATTGACAAACCCTTAGCCAAGCTTATCAGAAGAAGGAAAGAAAAGACTCAAATCCATGAAATTAGGAATGAAAAGGATGAAATTACAACAGACCTGGCCCAAATCCAGAGGATTATCAATACCTACTTTGAGAACCTATACACCAATAAGATGGAAAACACAGAAGAAATGGACAGATTCCTAGATATGTATGAATTATCAAAGTTGTATAAGGAAGACCTAAAAATTCTAAGCAACCCAATATCAATCAATGAAATTGAAAACATAATTAAAAACTTACCAACTAAGAAAAGCCCTGTTCATGATGGCTCCAGTGCTGAATTCTACAAGACAATTAGAGAGGAACTACCGCCACTACTTTTTAAATTCTTCAATGAAATTGAATGGGAAGCAGTACTCCCAAATTCATTCCTGTAATCAAGCATCAACTTGATCCCAAAAGAAGAGAAAGACCCAACTGAAAAAGAGAACTATAGGCCAATCTCTGAATGAACATAGATGCAAAAATCCTTATAAGATACTGGCAAATAGAATGCATAAGATCATCAAGAGAATCATACACCCTGACCAAGTGAGATTCATCCCAGGGATGCAGGGATGGTTCAACATATGCAAATCAATAAATGTAATACAATATATTAATAAAGCCAAGGACAAAAACCATATGATCATTCAATAGATGCAGAAAAAGCATTTGACAAAATCCAACACACATTTATGATAAAAACCCTAAAAACAATTGGCATAGATGGTCTTTACTTCAATCTGATAAAAGCTATCTATGAAAAACCAACAGCCAATATCATACTAAATGGTC
>NW_004624853.1:3581163-3596981 GCF_000247695.1 Heterocephalus glaber | reverse complement strand
TGCAGAGATATTTTTTAAAATTTAGAAAATTTAACAATTTGTTAAACTAACTCATTTCATTTTCACCATATCATGCACAGCAAATCTAAGACCCTGAATGCAAAGTTTAAACCAAATGAAATGTTTCGTTACTGGTGCCAAATCACATAAACTGAAAGAATGGAAAATAATTACTACAAGGCCATGAAACACTAACGGTTATGGGCATATACAAAACCTCTTATGTACATGCATAGAGATAAATGAAATCTTTTAAGTTAAAAACGTTTTAAAACTAGCTTTTCAGGTATAATGTAAGATTCTTAACTAAAGAGAGTATTTATCATGTTTATTACAGCTTTTGCTATAATTTTGTTCTTTTGTGCTTTAACTAAAATCCTTAACTTAGATGCCACTATACACACAATTTGTTGAATTAAAAACAGCCATTAGCCTACCTGGTATTTTTTGCCATAAAATGACCAACCTTTGGCCACAGCCAAGATCTCACTTCCTAGTAAGTACAATGTTCCTTACCTTGTGTTCCTGAAACCTTATCTTCTTTAGTATGTGGTACATTCATATACCTCATTTATTTTGGCTGTTTTAAAATTCTTTTCATTTTTTGACATCCCATAGTAAAATGAAAAGAAATAAGGGATATCTCAAATGTCTTTGTGATCTACATGTATACATACCACACACACACACAAATCAATAAATCACCTATCAACTTTTAGCTTTACCTTGGATTTTGGCAGTACTCAGTACACTAGTTCAAACTAGTTTTCCATTTTTATATGAGCTGAAATAAGTTACAGACTACCAAATTCGAACAGGTACCTCATTGTTCTTATGAAGAGTCCAACATAAAGTCCCCCATCTACCTCCCCCTTTTTTTTTTTAAAAAAAGAAAAATGCTCTTTAATTAAAAAAAGGGAGAGAGATTTTTTTTAAGTATGAAAAAGCAAAAACCATTTTTCTGGTTATTTTATTATCAAAGCCTACTCTAAGTTTAAATTGGCAGAGATAAAATTTTAAACTCTATTAGAATACTTGCTTTCTATACACTTTTTCTTTCACAATAATAAAATGAAACTGTTAAGTGTACAAAGCATTCCATTGTAATTTGTGGAAGGAAAATTTACAGAAGTTCAAGTTAAATACTGATATCCAAAAGTATAATATATTCCCTTCTTTTTCCAAACATTAGAGCCTGAGAGTCAAAAGAGGTTATAATAAAGTGCTATCTACCCAAATCAAAATAAAAACTTTTTTAACCAGTAATGTACTTTAGAGCCTCTTAGCAGGTACCAATGCTACTCACATACATTCAATATCTAGCTTCCTGGTGTGATTTCCAAGTTTTATAAAAACAAGAAACTCTGCAGGTATATGATTAGAAGATACCCAGATTGCATTACATTAAACACAAAGGCAGTGTGGTCCTTACAGGAGAAATCAAGTCAGTATCCCCTGGTAGAAATGTTCTATAAAAATGTGTCACATTGAAGCATCAGTGTTTTCAGCCAATTATCTGTCCCTGATATATTTCCTTAGAACATATGATCTTTCAGGACCTTCAGTTTCTTAATCCAAAACATTTGACTGAATTTAGGTACATCTAGAAAGCAGCTGAAAGGGTTTCTCCAGTTGTCTGACATCACAGAAAATGGACTGAGAAATCCCTCTCTTTACCTGAAGACATACAATTCTACTTCAGTCATCATCAGCTCACAAAAGAGAAAAAAGCAAAACAATCAAAACCTTCCCTCACACACTAAACAAAACCCCATCCCCCCCTCCCCCAAACTGCAGCACGGAGTCAATCATTCCTGGAAGCAGAACATGCCCCTTGGATTTTGATTTGTCAGCTGTTCAAACTTTAAGGAGAAAAATGACCTTAAACCTTTGTGGGAAGAGGGAAGACATGTTAATGACTAGAGAGCCACTGAGAAAGTGCATATCAATTACACAATCAATTTAAGAGCCCCACCCTCAAAGGAGGTGGGGCTCAAATTGATTTAAATGCCTTAGTAATTGAACATTTATATCATCGGGATAAAGGAAATGGGAAAAGAGCGCCACCCTCATTTTAATGAAAAAGTGCAGCAGTCCACCACCTTCCCGTGCTTCTTGAGAAAAGGACTGCACAGACTCAGAGAAGTCCAAAGTCACAGCAGAATCTCTGAGACACTCCTGGTTAAGAGAAAAAATATGATCCAGTCATCTTCATAGTTCTATAGAGTATGTAAATAAACCCGTTTTTGTTTTGTTTTTAAACAAAAGCTAAAGAATCATTTCATAGGGATCATATCCAGCATTTCCTCTAACATACCCTCAGTCTCACAGTGTTGAAATGGGACTGATCCACCCGCTATGGATTGCACATCACCCAAGGAGAAGAGAAGGCATGGAAAGGCAAACATTTTACACCGCTTCACAACACACTTACAAGGAACAGGCACAGGAGATGTGGGAAGGAGAGAAAAAAAACCTTATTGCTGTTTTCATACAAAATACAGTATGAATATCTAACTAAACCAACTCAAATCTGATTGTGATGACCAGTATTTTCACAACGCGGGATGAAGTGTCTTCTTGCACAATGAAACGTTCGGTTACAAGGAAAGCAGAAAGAGCAGAGAGGTTGTTGAAGCTACACCTGGGATATCTGCTGCATGTTGAAACTTGGGGGGCGGGACTGCTTGGTTAAGGGGGCTCCTGGGCTGAGGAGCTCTTTCCCATCACCAGCTTGACCCAACCGGTCTTCCTGGAGGCTGATGGTTGAGTATCGGTTAGCACTGTTAGCTGCTAGATTGGTGACTCCCTCTGTCCTGGCCCGATGCTGGTGCCAGCTTGACTGCCATTTACATAGTCAAAGGATTTACTTGAGGAAGCACTGGCTGTCCGGATTAGACTCAGACTACTGGTTTTTGGCACCACCTGGCCAGCAGGCAGGCTCAGGTGTTTCTTCATTGGTGTCAGCTCAACTGAATCTACACTAAGGTCAGTTGGCTGCTGTCCATACTGTTTGCACATGACTGACTCTCGAGGGCTCTCACTGGATCTGGTGGTGGAAGTTGCTTCTTTATCTTTGGCTGAACGCCCAGTTGCTACTTTGCGCAAGCTTCCCCTCTGAGAAGAGGAGGATGCTCTGGTCCCTACTGGCTGGCTGCTGAGGGAGGCCCCTGATGAAAACCCTTCATCTGCATCATTCAGGTTTACAGACTCTTCTCCATTTATACTTTCAGCAGCCTCTGTTGTGGCTGCTGCTGAGTTGGGCTCCGGCGAGCTGTGCTCAGGGCTCCTGCGCACCAGCACCTCCCCGTCTTGCACACGTTTGATCCCTAGGTCAGTGGAGCCGAGTTGGATCGGGGAGCCAGGAATACTCGTGTCAGCCTCGTTTGAGAAGTCAAAGCCATCTTCTCTTCTCCATCCGTGCCGACGGATTGAAGCTGTTGTGATTGCAGTCCAAGAAATCCTCGGCACTGTTGGGGTGACTTCCACTTTCAGGACTTTCTGGCCTTCTTGTGAGGAATCAGGAGCATCAAATGGTAGTGAGTTTTTCATGGCATTGACAACCAGTAGTGGCTGAGAAAAGAGTTCTAGTTGAGCTCTGTAAATGATATCATCAAGAACTTCCTGGCCAAGGTCCCACTGTCCATTATACACGGCGTAGTAAACCCCTGTGAGAAGCTGCACCATAAATCCAGGCTCCAGTGCTATTCGACCACAGAGTTCTGGCCAGTGTTTCTCATCTTGCCGTGGAAACCCACTCACACAAACCCTGGAGCCCATCCGACAAAGGGACCGGTAAGATGAGGCAGGCATGTGCATGACAGCAGAATTGTAACACAGCATGAGAAAACTCAGGACTTCAAACCGGTTTTGGGCAGTGAACGTTTCTCTCTGAGGATGAAGATCACTATAAACAACTCTGATGAGGTCTTGCTGACACAACTCACCTTCTGGCAAAGCCATGGACCCAATCGTTGAGGGTTCATGATATATTGAAGGCTTGGATAAGGAAGGGATAGTGAAAGACAAAACTTTATTGTTTCCATCTTTATCAGCAATTTCCAAATTGTAAATTCCTAACAGAAGTGCTTCAATGCAACCATTACTCTGTCTGTCTCAGCTAACTGTAAGCCGTAAATAAACCCACATCAACTCTGGCAAAAACTGCAGTGTGAACCTCTTAAGTCGAACTTCAGAACTATGATAGAGTTCAAACAGCTGATGGCAGACAGGCTCTAGGAGCTGAACTTCTTCAAACTCACTCTAGTACACAGCAGGGGCACTCTTGGAGGCTGTATCTCATTATATGAATCTTGAATAACTTTATAAAGGGCTGGTACAAGTGTTTTTTTCCTGTGTAAAGTTATTGCACAACTGGTGATCTGAGTGTCAGGTAATGCCTTGAATTCTGATAAGCATTCTTCCACAACACCACGTTCAGATCCCAGCATCTTCTACCTTCTATTTGCCTATCTCTGTTCTGGATCAGTTTTCTAAAGGAGGAGGTGGCACAGGAATGCAGCAGAGTTCAAGTGTAGAATTCATTTGTTGAGAGTTAAATACTTTCCACCTCAGTCCCCTGCCGCCTCGACCGCCACCGCCTCCCACAGCAGCCTACCAGTCGCAGCGCAACATCCGGGCTTCTCTATAGTCTTCGAGATTTTGATGAGGGACCCTACAGAATATATTACATGTAATTACAGAGCACTTTTGTGAAAAATGTGCTAAGAATGAAGTATTTTTACTAGAAAACAGAGAAAGAGAAAGGATAAAAGATGAACAAGGAAGGAGAAAAAAACAGAAGTGTAATAAAATGGAGTAAGAAAAAAAAGGAAAAAATAGATTAGGATATCAGAAAATAACTAAAGGGACAAGTTCAGAATTCATCAGGAATTCATAACAGCTGTAATACCTATTATAAACAATACAAAATGAATAAAATTAGCTCTATTAGTAGCTATGACCCAGTTGTTAGCATGTGTGGTAGGCAGAATTTGAAGATGGCCCCATGATGCCTGTCTTCTGGTGTTGCTCCTGTGATTATGTCATTTCACATGGCAAGGGGATTTTAGAAATATTTAAGGTTACTTATCAGTTGATGTTAAAATAGGAGATTATTTGGGTAACTAACCTCATTATATGAGTTCTTTAAAAGCAATGTGTTTCCTTGGCTGGTAATAAAAGAAGAAACCATGAAGAGTCTCTCTGGTCAGCCTGGAAGATGCAAATATCAGACTGTGAACTGCCTATGGGGCCACGTGGAAAGAGCCTAAAATGACCTCCAGGAGCTGGACGTAGCCAGTCAGGAAAAGCAGACCTCAGTCCTACAAGTGGAAGGAACTGAATTCTGCTAACAGCAAATATGGACTCTCCCCCAGAACTGCCAGACTCAGCAGGCAAACAAGTTGACTTCAACCTTATGGAATCTTGAGCAAGGAAGCTTGTCTTACCATGTGGGACTATGACTTATAGAACTGTGAGTCAATAAATGGGTTTCAAGCTGCTGACTTGTAATTTGTTACTTAGCAATGGAAAGCCAATATAGCATATGTGCCAATGTACCAAAAATAGTTATTTTTATAATAAGTTATAATTGCGTTATAACTTTGCTCAATCAGCTAAAACTCTTTTGTTGATTGGCTTCTGAGCCACAAGTTGGGTTAAATTTAAGAGCCACATTATAAAATTGTGGGTTTCCTAACACTGATCATAATAGCTAAGGAAAACAAGAAAAAAATGAAATTTTAACAAAAAGGGTGATTTCATTTAATGCAACTTTAGTATGTAAAAAATGGGATTGCTATGCACTGTTCAGGTAAAATTTTTTTCAGGCTGTATTTATAATTAAGCCATATTTTGAGGGGATTATTAATTATTATTAATTATTATTATTTGGGGGGTCATTTGTTTTTAAAGGAAGGAGATATTTTTGCATGATCCTCAGCATTTTATTTTTGTGAATTTCAATTTTCTTTACTCAGGTTTTCTTCTGGCAAACTCTCCTGTAGTAAAAACTTTTATCAACAAGTAGCAAAATAGACATAGTGAAATTACATTTTCTCCATGTGTTTTATTCCATTTAAAATTCATAAAGTGCTGTACAATATCAGGATCAAGGAAAGGGAATTGGCAATAGATTTGAGAAGGTGGAAAAATGTAACTAATTAGTGTGTTTCTTCTTTTGCAGCTCATAGCACTGATCTTTCTTGTTTTGCTGTCTTAAATATCAAGGCATTGCTCAAGGACAGTTTTAAGAAGTTAGCAGCAATGTCCAGCCTTTCCTCCCACCCGCTAGCCAGCAACTCTCCTTGAGGTCCTTTCTAATGTGGATAATGCCACCCTTCGTCCAGTTTCCAAGACTCCAAAGCTCTGAGTCATCTTCCATCCTCCCTTTCTCTAATCCCCCATATCCTATACTCAGTTGCCAAATTCCTATAAAATTCATCTTTTATTTCTCCCTGGCTCTACTACCATCAATTTAAGTCAAGTCCTTGTTATGCTTTGCCAGATTGTTGCCAGAATTTCTTAGGTCATTTAGTTGTCTGATTTCCCATCATAATCCATCCTCCAAATCACTTACAGAACATGCCTTCTAAAATACTATACAATTCTAATTTTGACTTCTTTTTTTCACTCAGGGATTTTCTCCTTTGGCCCACAGAATAAAGTCCAAACTCCTTAGTTTGGTATTAAATTCTTCCACAATGCATGCCCAATTATTTTCTAGTCTTATTTTTTGGTGCTTTCTCCACATGCCTCAGTTTTGAGTTAGATGTCTGTGTCCCTTGAAATATGAATTTTGGAATCAAAGTGAGTTGCAATTAAATTCTGATTCCACAAGTTACTGGCTTTGTGAACTTGGATAATCTTTGGAGTCCCTCTCACTTTCAATTTTGTCATCTGTAAAACTGAGGTAATACTATCTCTCACAAAGGGTCATTGTGGGAGTAAATATGATGGTATATGTAAATTTCTGGGCATAAGACTTGGCATACAAATGGTGAATAAGTAATACATTTTAATCTTATTTTTCCTTCTCTCTCTTCCCCATCTCCACTTTCTATTTTCTGTATGTCTTACGCATGTTCACATTTCCATTCTCACACCTGGTACTTTGTCTCCTTGCTTTTGTGCATGATGGCTTCCTCACAGGGAGTGCCTTACCCTCCAGTTTTGTCTATTTATTTCCAAACTAGGCTTCACCATGGTGACTCCCCTGCGTGGTCTGAGCTGTCTAACCCAAGTCTGGTAACTTCCTTTCCTTTGTAGAGATTGGTTCAGGAAACTTGAAATAGCTCAATCCTGGCCAGTGAGATGCAAAGGCAATCTACTGCTAATAGCTTTATCTTTTCAATGAAGGAAACTATCCCTCTTCATCATTTGGACTTGTCTGGGTGGGATGTGTGAACTGCCAGTAACCAACAAAGCAAAAGTGCCTCCAAGAACGGAGGAGAAAATGGAGAGAAACGGACTGGGACCATGATGCTTACCACGCTGTTCCCAGAGCCTTCTCTATCTCTGGGCTTCTTGTCATAGGAAATAAAAATCCTTCTTTGCTGAAGCCCATCTGAATTATGGCTTTCCTTCTTCTCTCAGTCAAAAAGATACTAAAATATTTACTGTCTTTTAAGGTGAAGATTCCACTTTCTTGGTGAAATTGTCCCTAGTTTATACACCAGATGACAGGGTGTTATCTCTCCTTTCCTTCCCTTGGCATCGCCAGGCCTCTCCCGGCACCTGTCACAGGTTGCTGTGGAGGGAGCCCCATGTGTGGTGTCCCTGTGGCATTGGAGAGGTTCCATGGAAGGCAGTGACTCCATCTTTGCTTCTTCTGGTGAGCAATCCATGACATCTTGATCAATGACACTTTTACAATAGACCAGTTACTGCTTGTTTAGCTTTTGTAAGTTGACAATTTATAATTTGGGTATAATTCAGTTATTTTCAAAAGGACAATTGTCCTAATATATAGATGTATAGGTTCCCTTGTAAATTTTCTTGTATAGGATATCTTTTAAAAATAAACTCTTTAGAGGAGGAAACCCAGTATACTTTAACAGGTGGCTCCCTGATAGAAGAGAAGTTAAGAATGCAGCAGGTGAAGAGGAATGGTATCTATGTACTCTGCTTGGTAGAACCTGTCAGTGACACTAATGGACGGCCAGGAGCAGACCCAGAGAAGTGGGCACCTGTGCTTTCCAGATATACTGATGACCTAATTTGTGAAACAGGTGAATAATTGTTCTTTTACTAATCTATTCACAGAACAGGAGGATAGAAATTGCACTGAAGTAGTTTTTGAAAACAGAAGAATCAATGAACTATATGCTTTCTCCAACTTGACCCACTTCCTTGTTTGGTTTTCAGACTCCAAACAACAATCACTTTCCTGACATTCACATTCAGGAACACAAAATATTGAAATATTCTTACTTTATTGCTGTGTAGCACTAATTCCTTAATATAATCCCCTGATAACTTATTATTTTAATGTTGTTAAACTTTTAATGAAATTTTTAATCAAAAAATGCATCATTGTCTTCAGTGGGATGAGAACTAAATCCCTCAACCTGTCAAGCACTTGAGTTTCTATGAAAGGTCATGGAATTTCTGTCCCCAGGGCAAATCATATAGATGGTAGATTCTCATAGGTTAGTGAAATGCATCTGTATCTGCGACGGGGAAGATTTGACTCCAATTACATCTCAATGTCTCTTTCTGCTCTTTGATGTTATGACATATGCTCTGTCACATCACAGCCTTCTGAGAAGGGACTTGAAGGAATCAGAGCATCAAGAAACCCAAAAAGGAAATGTGGAGGAGAAAGTGGAGAGAAGCTCTTGGGGAGGTTCTAAGGAGGTAGGCTTATTTATGTAGACCACTTCTCTGATGTCAGGCTTGGCACATAGACTTATGCTTTAAAGGACCAAGGCCATGTCTTCCCACTGCTGGGCAGGTTGGGTGGTTTACAGTGCCTTGGCCTACAGGAGACCCAGCAGGTAGGGAGACAGAGAAGCGTGTGGACTCGTGTGGGGGAGCGGGTGCATTTGTAACTGGACATGACTGCTGGTTATGACTGCATCTCGGCAGCTGCGTGGCTCTTTAGGAAACAGTCCTTTCTACCCCACTGGCCAGGATTCCAGAGCAAGACCTCTTCTTCCATTGGTGATCCTTGCTAAGCAACTAATGGCTCCCAAATTGAGTGCATGAAGTAAAGTGGTGAAGTCAGACACCTCTGAAGGTCTATGTCACTAAGCCGGTCTGTGATTTCAGGAAGACCTTGATCTTCTCATATGGCATACAAGGTCTCCCTGAGTTAACACTTTAATAATTAGCTACTTCTTCTTGTTCTGTTATTCAGTTATATTCATTGCCTCAACAAATGTTTTTTAAGCATTTACTTGGTACTGGGCATCTTTGTACTGAGGACACAAAGCAAATGTGGACCAGAGAAACACTATCTCTACAGTTAATTAAATTTATAATAAAAAATAAGCAAAAAATGAAAGAATTCATTATTACTTGAATGGCTCTGAGACAGGTGAGAAACACCTGACTCTCCCTTTTTTCCCATGCCAGCTGGAGCAGGGAATGGCTTGGCTGGAAGCTACTGTACCCCTACCCCTCACTTCTTTGCTTCCTCAGTCCCCCTCCCAGTGGATGGGGACAAACTCATTCAATGTCCACCCTGGCTATGCAGCAGCCACTCTCCTCCACTACACTCCAACATGAGTGCAGCTCAACTCTCAGTACGGTGCCCCTCCCCTCTCCTGCCACTTCAGATGCTACTGTTGCCTTTTTGAACAAAGGGTACCCAGAGGTGGCTAAGATCAGGGAGGAATAGATTGGGGCCCATTGTTAATATCTCCAACCCCCACAGCTAACCTTCCAGACTATTCCCTGGTGTCAGTCCTGCCCTTTCAGAGGATCACCACCATGACAGCTGAGGCTGTTCTGGAACCCTGCACTACTCATAGGACTATACTTGGACCAATCACAGGTCTACAGAGGCTATATGAATAGCACTCCTCAGCCATTTCTTGAGTTAGTCTAGGAAGGCTCTCTCCAGTGTACTGACTCCTCTGTGCTGCAGCACAGGTCTGCTAAAATAGACTTTCTCTGGTGGTCCTGTTATCCTGCTTGTTATTTATTTCTCCAGTAGTATGGGCTTCAGAAGTCCTGTAAGTCTACTAGGGATTCTTATCCTGAGTAGTGTGGACACAGTGCTCAGTTCAAAAGAAAGAACAATAAACGCTAAGAGCTCTTAGCACCAAAGAGCTCCAGAGACCAGTAGCCAATGAAGGTCAACCACAGGGACCAGTGCCTGGCAGAGTCAACCAATGGTGCAGTGCCCAGCAGCTGGCTGTGTCAACTGTTGGCATCCAGCATTATCTGGTGTCTTCTGGTGACATCAGGCTTGCTAGCAGAATTGCACTTTGTCAATTCACGATTTCCATCTGAATCAAACAAAAGAACCCATGCCAATTGGTTGTTGCTATTTCAGCGTGGAGCGCTCCTCCCCCAAATGTTTATATGTCAGGCTTTTTCATACCTTTCATATCTCAGCTCCATGTATCATCCTCACCCACAATCCTTAAGTTCAAATACGCCTGGCAAGTAAAGTTTTCACCCCATAATTTTGGTCCAAGCTAATTAGCACCAAATAGTATGAGGACTACAACTATTATTTATTCCATTTATTAAGAATATTTATGTATTTTACTGTAGACACATTAATGTGTTTGATTATAGGGGTCTGGCTTCAGAGCCTGTGTGTTTAATAAACAGTATGAATACTGTGCAATTTTTCTAAAATTCCACTCCTAAATTTTGAAACATCCTGATGGTTTTGCATGAAGGATGGTGAACTCATGCTACCTAAATTTCTTGTTTACTCATTAGCTAGCTCATTTAGTTTCTTGTTTTCCAACCAAGAATGATAACAGAGACCTTGTTGTAGCAGATATCCTTGCCCAGTATTAGCAGGGTGTAAGTGGCACATGCTTCTTACTGTCCATAATTTGGCTATATTGTTTTATATCAGGAGTCAGACCAAAGCCCTACAAGACTCAAATGAGTAGTCAGATGGTGGACTAGGTGAGTATATCTCCTCCCCCGATGGCTGCCACAGACCTGGTCTGTGAAGTGGCAGGCTGAAGCACTGCTAGATCCAGCAAATGTCTGGGATTTAAACTTCAAAGTGGTTGGGTCACTAGAATCATCCAAACACACACACTCATACACACACACACACACTTGTACACACACACATGCTGATGATGGCTCAGTTCTGTATTATGTTCTAAGGCATTTGGTATAGCTAGAGTCTTTATTTTTTTTAACCTTAGGAGCCCTTCCTTCAAGGAAAAAAGAGGTTGGTCATATTGGCTTGTGGTAGAGATTCTTGTAAAGATTTAGAAGGAAGGCACCTGCAAACTGGGCACCAGCACTGAAATCTAATATTCTTCGAAGGTAGTTTTTTTTTTTTGTACCAGGCATCGAACTGAACTTGACACCTCGAGCTTGCAAGGCAGGTGGTGGAATCACTGAACTAAATCCCCGGCCCTGCAATCTAATATTCTTGATGTTGATTTTAGAGTCAGAAGATCTAGGTTTGATGGTCAACTCTATTCTCTGCTAGCTATGAACCCTTGGAAGGTTAGCTAATCTCTGAGCCTTAATTTTCCTACAAACAGAGTGAGACAATATCTATTTCATGAGGATGGTGTGAGAATTAAATGAGATTATACATACGAAATGTACTTTGAAAGAATTGTTCAAGTGTCTGTTATGAATATTAACAATAAATACTGTGAACAGGCAAAATTAAAGAATTTTTTTTTTTTGTACCAGGGATCGAACTTAGGACCTTGCGCTTGCAGGGCAAGTGCCGGAACCACTGAGCTAAATCCCCGGCCCAAGAATTTTTAAATATAAGAGTAAACTCAGATATATTTGGACAATTTAAGTGTGAGATTGATTAAATGGGTTCTTTAGAATAATTTCCACTCTCATTTGTACAGTTTAGGAAAACTATGTCATAAGAAGTATAACTGAGTTAATGAGGAATTTGAGCAAATGCTAAAAAGTGTCTTAAGAAAAAAACCCTTAGACCTTCTGTGGGCCATGATACCTGTCTGTTACCTCAGATTAAGGAGTAGAAAATCAGAGGGTTCCCTGCTCTCCTCTCCCCTCTCACTGCCAGGCCTGCACGATGGCGGAAGCCGCAGCGGGCACCAGCAGAAAGGTGATGGCGGCCATGGTGGCAGCAGAAGGCTTCTCAGGCCCGCTGGCCTTGACTCCGGGCCGGAGCTTTGTGACCTACCGGCCCTTCGAGCCCCAGGCGCTGGGCCTCGGCCCGGCCCGAGCTGATGGCTGACGGCTGACGGGCTTCTCCTGCGCTAAAGGCTGAGGCTGCAAAGTCCCTCAGGAGACGCTGCTCAAACTCCTGGTGGGACTAATGCAGCCAGACGCGCGGTCCCCTCTGGGCTCCGGCCTGGTGAGAGGCCAAGAAGAGGTGGTCCAGGAAGCTGGCCTGCCCGCCAGGGCGGGCCCCAGCCCGGCCTCACCATCCCTGAGCATCTGGATGGACTCCTGCATCATCCCGCTGAGACACAGAGGCCTTTCGCTGATGCAGACTACAGACTTCTTCTACCCCTTGGTGGAAGATCTGTTCATTATGGTGCGGATAGCTTGTGCCATCGTGCTGAGTGACCTCTATGCCACGAGCATCATGGAATGTGACAACATGTTAATGTTACTCAGTGTCAGCCAGAATATGAATGAGGAGGAGCCAGAAAAGCTAACACTACTCATGATCAAAGGTTTCCGGGATGCTACTGAGGAGGGAGGAACTGCAGACACAGGTGAGCAAACCATGGTCAACCCTTGGGTTATCATTGGTGGAGTTGCCACTGTGGTATGTCAGCCAAATGAATTCATAATGCCTGACAGTGCAGTTGTAGGGGATGTACTTGTGTTAACCAAACCCTTAGGAACTCAGGTTGCAGTCAGTGCCCACCAGTGGCTGGATAATCCTGAGAGATGGGATAAGATAAACATGGTGATATCCAGAGAAGAAGTAGAAATGGCCTATCAGGAGACTATGTTCAACATGGCTACCCTAAACAGAACTGCTGGATTGATGCATACATTCAATGCCCATGCGGCTACAGATATCACAAGCTTTGGCATTTTAGGACACTCTCAGAACTTCCCAAAACAACAGAGAAATGGGGTGTCATTTGTCATTCATAATCTGCCAATCATTGCCAAGATGGCTGCTATCCGCAAGGCCAGTGGGTGGTTTGGACTCCTTCAAGGAACCTCAGCTGAAACCTCTGGGGGGTTACTGATTTGTCTGTCAAGAGAATAGGCAGTCTTCTTTTGTTCTGAAATCAAATCTTCCAAGTATGGTGAGGGTCATCAAGCATGGATTGTTGGCATTGTGGAAAAAGGAAACCGGACAGCTCGTATCATTGACAAGCCTCGATTTATAGAGGTTCTACCTCATGGGGCTGCTGCTCCTGCTCTTGCTCCTGATAATTCCAGTGCCTCTTCTGAGCATACCTCATGAACTGGAATAGCAAAAGTTGTTGGGAATTTAGCACCACATACTTGCTCATAGAACATATTGTAGTAAGTGCAAAGGAAGTGAAGTTATCTCCTGTATATTTTCAGACCATAGTGTGATGAAATAGGAGAAGAATAGCAAAAGAAACTGCAAGAATTTCATAAACACATGGAAATTGAAAAACACACTTCTGAATAACCAATGGGTCACAGACAAAATTAAAGAAGACATCAGACAGTTCCTACAATTACATGACAATGACAGTACAGTATATCAAAATATCATAGCAGTGAATACTCATATTAGGAAAACAGAATGAGGCCAATTAAACAACCTGATGCTGAACCTCAAGCTTCTAGAAAAAGAAGAGCAGGACAAACCCAAAGCTCATACAAGGGAGGAAATCATAAAGATCAGAGCAGAAATCAATGCAATGGAGACTAAGAGAATGATAAAAAAATTGATGAAAACAAGAGTTGGTTCTTCGAAGAATCAACAAAATTGACAAAGCTTTAGCCAACCTTGTCAGAAAAAGGAAAGAAAAGGCCCAAATCCATGCAATTAGGAATGAAAAGGGTGAAATTACAACAGACCCAGCACAAATCCAGAGGATCATCAATACCTACTTTGAGAACCTACACGGCAATAAGATGGAAAACACAGAAGAAATGGACAGATACCTAGATATGTATGAATTACCAAAGTTGAATGAAGAAGATCTAAAAATTCTAAATGACCCAATATCAATCAATGAAATTGGAGACATAACTAAAAACTTACCAAGTAAGAAAAGCCCAGGTCCTGATGGCTTAACTGCTGAATCCTACAAGACATTTAGAGAGGAACTACTGCCACTACTTTTTAAACTCTTCAATGAAATTGAAATGGAAGCAATACTCCCAAATTCATTCCTGGAAGCAAGCATCACCTTGATTCCCAAAGCAAAGACCCAACTGAAAAAGAGAACTGTAGGCCAATTTCACTGATAAACATACATGCAAAAATTCTTAATAAGATACTGGCAAATAGAAAGCAGAGATCATCAAGAAGATCATACACTCTGACCAAGTGGGATTCATTGTAGGGATGCAGGGATGGTTCAACATATGCAAATCAATAAATGTAATACATTATATCAATAGAGCCAAGGATGAAAACCATATGATCATCTCAATAGGTGCAGGAAAAGCATTTAACAAAAACCAGCATGCATTTATGATAAAAGCTCTACAAAAAATTGGAATAGATGGTCTTTACCTCAATCTGATAAAAGCTATCTGTGAAAAACCAACAGCCAATATCATACTAAATGGTCCAAAACTGAAATTCTTCACACTAACATCAGGAACAAGACAAGGATGTCCACTATCACCACTCCTGTTCAACACAGTTTTGGAAACATTAGCCACGGCAATTAGACAAGAGAAAGAAATAAAAGGAATAAAGATAGGAAATAAGAAGTCAAATTGTCATTATTTGGAGATGATGTGATACTCTATATAGAAGACCCCAAGAATTCCACTAGAAATCTTCTAGACTTAATAACCAAATTCAATAAAGTAGCTGAATACAAGGTCAACACAAAAATCAACCGCTTTCCTCTACATGAACAATAGACTCACTGAGACAGAAATAGGAGAAACAATTCCTTTCACAATAGCATCAAAAAACTGGAAATACCTAGGAATCAACCTAACAAAAGAAATCAAAGACTTCTCTGAAAACTTCAAAGTCTTCTCTGAAAACTATATCACTCTGAAAAGAGAGATTGAAGAGGATATCAGAAAATGGAAAGACATCCCTTGCTCCTGGGTAGGCAGAATCAGCATAGTGAAAATGGCCATACTTCCCAAACTGCTATATAGATTCAATGCAATCCCAAATGAAATCCCAGCAGCATACATCATGGACCTTGTGAAAACAATCCAAAAATTCATTTGGAATAAGAAGAGACCTAGAATAACAAAACCAATTCTAGGCCACAGAGGCATGGGAGGGGGTATCACAGCTTGAACTTGAAACTATACCACAAAGCTACTGTGATAAAAACAGCATGGTACTGTTTTTATCACAGTAGAAAGAAACAGACATGAGGACCAGTGGAACAGATCAGAAGATGCACAAACAACCCCAGACACACTCAGCCACCTCATCTTTGATAAAGGAGCCAAATACCCTCACTGGAGGAAAGATAATCTCTTTAATAAGTGGTGCTGGAAAAATTGGGTTTCAATTTGCCAAAGAT
>NW_004624853.1:3559854-3579916 GCF_000247695.1 Heterocephalus glaber | reverse complement strand
AGAAAATGAAAAAAGGAAACAAAGTCTTTGTAAATAGGGAGGGATGGAGGGGTTGAAGGGAGGGGAGGGGAAGGGGGAAAAAGTAAGAACCAAGAGAGATTATGTAAAGGGGCAAATTTGCAATGATGAATGTCATTATATTGTACATCTAAAATGTACCAGTAAAATTAGTTAAAAAAAACAAAAAACAAACAAAAACAACACGATACTATTATTTTGACTCCATGTCTGTTCCTCTCCTCATAATGGAGAGATGAAATAAAAGAAGTTAGATGTGCAGAACTAAGACCCACAGCCTTTTGAAAGCCCCAGCATGGGCTTGGGATTTATGTGCCTGAGGTTTTGCAAGTGCTTGAGCTCAGAATGAAATGAAAGAAAGAGGAAAAAGGAAGAAACCTAGCCTGACATTGCATAACATCCAATAGCACTTATGGTGTGGTGCTTTTTTGGAAAAGACTCCCAAGTGGAGGAAAAAAATATTAAAGCAATGGAGTTTTACCAAACCTACAAAACAGTGGAGGAAATTCTTTGTTGGTTGAAGAAAAGACACTCTTAACATTTGCAGAAATGGGCAGGAGCCAGAGGACAAGAAGAAATGAATGAACAGGTAAGATATGCTGCGATAATGCTCAGAATCTGACATGAGCCGCACACAGGAACCTGCTTGTCACCTGCAGCAAGAAGGAACAGCACCAACCTAAACCTTCCCATCACAGTCCACCTATTTACTACCCAGAGGGCTCAGCCAGAGACAACTACAGTGTTGACTGAGCTGGGAGGCTGTCTCAGTGGGGCCTGTAAAGGGAAGAAATCCAAAAGGACTTCAGGGCAGGAGGACAGTAAAACACTTATGTTCAGAGGTGGCTTAACTATAGTTCTAGGCTCTCTTCCCTGGGGAGGCCCAAGACCTCAAGAAATCTGGCTTGGAGCAGAGACCACAGGCTTAGCTGCTGCTGAGAGCAGAACTTTCTGCTGCCTTGCTTGGCTCTGGGTGCAGAGCATGGTTTATGGATGGGCAGAAGGGGAACAGGGTTTGTACTTCCTGGCTTTGCTCTACAATGCCCGGTGATCCAAAAGAGACACATGCTCCTTCTGGAGATGAATGGTGTGAGACTGTGAAGGCAAATATGACTTGCTCTACCTCTGTCAATGTCAAACACTCAACTGAAAAGCAATCTTATAAAGAGAGCTTTATTGTATTATAACACTGAGGAAGCATTGGGAGCCTCTGGGGATGAAGTATACACAGACATTATTTTGATATGCCTGTAAGGAGTGCTGTTATTAAGCTCAGAGAAGGTAAATAGCTTCCCTCTTAGCATGGTTCACTGGATGGATCAAAACTGCAATGGTGATAAAGAGATAGAGACAGAAGATATGGAATTTGGATTTTTAAGAACTCCTCAGCCTGAAAGTAATTTCTGAAATGGGCAAAATGGCAAAGTGACATTGATAGTCTTGGTTTTGAAATTGCAGTGGTCACCATGGGAGCTGGTGTGCAGGTAGGAGCAGGCTGCAAACCCACATGGGTAGGAAGTCTGGGGAGGAGCAGAGGGAAGATGGAGAGGTGTGAAGACACAGCTAGGTTGTCTTTCTTTTCTTCTGCCACCTCCATAATTTAGGCAGTATTTTTACCTTTAAAGATGCTAGGTCATGGGATCTCAGAAGGAAGAGTTAAAGAGCCAGGGGAAGGGAAAAATGAAGGTCAGGCAGAGGAGGGTTAGTAAGGGTCATGGAGGGCACTCTGAAATCTTCAAATGCAAAAATGTGATAATGTCCAGGGCCCTGGGATGTTAGCCTTCCTCTCTTGGTTCCACTTCAAGCTTTGATCCCACTGCTCTGTGTTGCAACCTCAAGTCCTGTGACAACTTTGGGAGTGAATGATCGACAGCATTGGATCTCACCCAAATGGTGCCCAAAGGAGAGCTGGTGCAATCAGAGGTTGTGATTGGCAGATTTCCATGTTGCCTTTCCCTCCCTCCTTCCTTCCTTTCTTCCTCTCCATTCCCTTCCTCTCCCCTCCTCTCCTTTCCTCTTCTCTCTTCTCTTTCCCTCTTGTTTGTTTTGATTTTGGTGCTGGGGATTGAACCCAGGGCCACACACTCTGCCACTAAGCCATACCCCTATATCATCTCCTTAAATTTTTTCAAAAAATTTAAATTTTAAAAATTAAAAAAAAAAATCCCTCTCTTTTTCTCTCTGCCTCATCCCTCCCGGCTTATTGGTGTTGTTTTTCTATTTAAGTTTACAAAACTTTATGTAACTCTCCAGGGCAACAGTCATTTCCTTTCAAAACTGTTACAAAAGGAGCAAAAATACTCTAAATTCTGAGCTATGATGAGGCAGCTGGAGCAGAGATCTCCCCTAAGCTAACCTCCTGGGCCACCCTCTCTCCTTCCCTGTCTGCCCCTCATGGCCTCACTTAATCATGAAAGTCTAGGTGTCCTTTATCACATGGCTGTGAGAAAGGCTTTGCCAAACACTAAGCTTCTTGGAATATGCTGCACTTAGGAACAATGCAATTTTTCTTCAGTTACCACCATGGCCACTAAAGAAAGGCACACTGAGCACTTGAATTGCAGAACACTGGGGAAATGAAGACAGTTAAGCAAATATTAGTTCACACATGGTGATCTGCTCCTTTATGTACACTGTGAACTAAAACAACAGCCTCTTAGCAGAGTGGTTGAAATTGAAATGTTCTGACACACATTAAAAAAAATTTAAAAAGAACATTTTAAATAGCAGCCCACCTCTGTGCTATACAAAGTCTCCCAAAGTCTCACGATGAAATTAATGTGCTCTTAAGGTGTTTGCTTCTTGCACTGGGATAAAATTAAATAGCATATGTTTAGTTATTTGGTGACATTGGAATTGTAAAAGTGATAAAAGACAAGGAAATATGTCCTGTTTGACTACTGACAGGGAGTTAGTACATTGATGAGGAAATATCAGACCTAAATAGACTAAGCTCATTATTTTTTATGCTCTAAAATTTTGTTTGGATAACTGAGGAAGATGAAGTGGAAAAAGGAGACATTCATGTCTTATATGGAAGGAAAGACCTGGTTGTGTCTGATATTGGTGAACACATTTTTCTGGGACTATTCATCCTAGTGAAAATATTACCTTTGTATCTCTGCCAATGGGAGAGTTCTCATTTGTGATTCAGGATTATTTGTCCTGTTGTGGTTGTTTGATTCTCTTTTGAAATTCTTCCCTTTTTCTTTAGTACTTGCTTGGCTTTCAAATCCCAGCTGATGTACATGGCTGAATAATTTTCTAGAAAATGAAGCTCAAAGTTGGCCCTTGGCTTCGTAACCATCGAAGTTGCTCTTTGTTCTAAGGTTACACACATCTTCTCTTTTGGAATTGGATATGTGCATTTTTAATGTGGAATTAGGCAGCAAGTTAACAAGGTCTCTGTTTCGGAAAGCAGCCATAACTCAATGCCTTTAGCTGTACATCAAGATGAGGCATGAAAATGACATCTAGTAATACAGAAATGACATTTTGATCCCATGCTAATCTGTGGGCCTGGCTCAGGCTCTGAGGGTCAGGGAGCTGGACCACTGGCTGCTCTTTGTAGTGGGTCCAAATCACCCAGCTCCATGACACTCAAAGAATCTCTGGACTGTCCTAGAATCCTACTGAATTCTTGGGGCTTCAGGGATTCACAGCTGCTTTAGGGCTTTGTTTTGACCTTGGTCCTCTCTTTTCCTAAAGAATATCTGCTCTAGGTGTTTTGAAAAGTGCAGGAGAAAATGCAAGTCCCCAGAGGCTTGCAAGCTTGCAGTATCCACATAGGATACTGATGTAAATCTAGTTTTACATAATTTCGCAAATTCTCACCCTACTCAAGTCAGTTCCCATGTCTTTAAGAAATCCTGTTTTGGTGGTGGCTGCCAATCAGAATGAATTTCTGGGAATTTCTCTGATTCAAAGTCAGGTCTTCCATCACTTCTATAATCTCCCAGTCTCAGCTCATCTGGGTATAAAGAAAGTGAGTATTTATTCGGTTCTCATGCATCTATGTCTGGCTGCTGGGCCCCATCAAGAAGTGCTCATACCCAGCCACCTTACCTGCTCAGAATCTTAATTTGGAGGCAGTGCTGATTCCAAAAGCCAAAGGAGATTTGTACTTGAGAAGAAATAGGTGAATCACCAAAGTATCCCTTCTTGGAAATTTCATGTTTCACTTTCCCAGGAGTGGATTGTTAGTTTTATTCAATTTTCAACAAGGAATTAGGACTCTGTAAGGCTGAGGCAGGAGGACTGCAAACTGGAGCCCAGGCTGGGCAACTTAGTGACTTACTGAGACTCTGACTCAAATAAAAAAGAACAAGGGCTGAGGATGTAGCTCAGTGCAAAGGTCCTGAGTTCAATCTCTAGTACTTCAAACAAACAGACAAAACCCAAAAACAATCAAAGAAAACCCCCAAGGAATTAGTAACCTTAATCTTACGGTCAAGTCAAGACAAATCAAATCAAATCAAATCAAATCAAATCTTGTGTCTAGGCATCATTATTTTATTGTCATTATTATTTAAATCTAGACAATCTACCTTAGCTATTTTCCTAGGCATTTGTCTTAGTGTAGTGCTCCTATACTATTCCAATAGCCTATGGCTCTGAATTCCTATCCTCTTCTGTATCCAGCCTTTCTTAGCACTGTTCACCTGTGCATTTATCCAGTAAGTAACATTTAAATCCTTTGATTACTTAGGCACAGAACTGAAAGTAAGTGGTAAATCAGTCTGTGGAGATCCAAAAAGCAGGGAGTTTACATACTTCTCAATGTCTCTCTTCCTGTCTCCACTTGCACAGTGAGATGGAAGAAGCCTTTGTTGCTGGAGGCAGAGACGGGGGCAGTTTTGGGGGTATATGTACTTTTGAAATGTGGAGGAGATGGGAAGTCTCAGTGTTTGGATCCTACCATATTCCATAAAATAAAGCCAAACACCTGTGATTACACAGTCAGGCATTGAAAGAATTATTTTTGTTTGAAAATCTCACTTTGTGCACTTCTGGCAATTGTTTCAAAGCCCAAGTGACAAAAGTTAGGGTGCAAGCTCTTCTGAATCCCTGTGCATGGGACCCAGCATGACTCCAGAGCTCTGGAGACCCACTGGTCTCTCTTTCTTGATTGATGGGTTGGCATCCTTGGTAATGATGTTTCCTTAAGCAGCTACTTGGGCAACTGATATGGAAAAATAGAAGCCTGAGCAGGGGAAAGAATATGGTGGGTTCCACACGGTAACTGCAGCTGACAGTCTGGTTTTTTATATTGGAACCTCAGAGAAAGCTGGGGAGCCCTTGCAGAATGAATGTATATGGAGGACAGAAAGAACTGAGATGGTACAGTGACATAGGCACAGGGTCACTGTAATTTGGCCACCTGTATTAATGTACCTAAATTATAAATAAGGCTTTAGAAAGCTAAAGCCATGGGGTCCACTTCTCCCAGCAAATCAGAATATATTTGTACCTGATTTGCACAGACCAAGTTCAATCTCCACAGACTATTACATGAATTTCTTCACAATATGATCCAAATACTTTCTATGCTTCTCCTTTGCCCCCTTAACCCATTCAGCCTTGTGCTCTGGCCATGCTCTTCTCATTTTCTATACTACATCTTTCCCACATCTATTTGATTTTGAGGTACAGTGGAACCTCAAGTTATGACCAGCCTGACATACGAACAACTTGGGTTATGACTGGAATGTTAGTTTTAACTTACGACCAAATGCTTGAGTTATGACCCAAATGCCAGCCTCTTATGCTTCCAGATGGTCTGGAATACAGATTTAACCTTTAAAGAGTTCTGGAAGGAACATGACAACATCCTTTCCTGTGTGGGGTTAACTGAGAAATCCTGGGCCACTGTCTCTCTAAGGACACTGAGATCTGCCTGTGTACAGGAGAGAAACTTTGAAGGCTGTGTAGAGGAGCCTGAGCCTTCAGTTGAGCAACCTGAGTTACAGACAGCCCTCATGAATGAATTAAGTTCATAAGTCAAGGGTCTACTGTATTTATTTTTATAAATCTCTCCTTTTGTTTCTGAAATAATTGTTTCTCTTGTCTTCCTTTTAATTAGTCTAAGGTCTCTTTGGAGTGGAGAAGAAACCATGATTTAATTCTAAATAAATGCTTATTGTCTAAATAGGTAAACTGAATGAGACCCACGAAAATTAGAAGAGTAGAAGGTCAAAGTTGGAAAAACAAATGCTTGGCATGCCTTCTTTTCTGTGCTCCCTTCTCAAAAATGGCAGATTTTTAGTGACTACTACACCTCTCCGGCACAGCTGAGAAGCTTCTAGGTTAGCAGTCTAATGAGAGTAAAAATCAGTCTAATGAGAGTAAAAATGAAAATACTTTGGTTGAAATGTGAGACCGGTGCATTGTTTCTGAGTGTGTCTCCTCAGATGTGTGCCGCCATTTTGTGGCCATGAGGTGGATAGCCTGAGGAAGATGCTAATTCCAAGGGTAGGCAGATGGAAAGAATCAAGTTCCTAGTGGTATCACTGGTGTGGAGCACGAGGCCGATGCAAAGCCTGCCCCAGTCTGGTCTCTCACATTAAGTCAGAAAAGCCCTTCTTCAAATTACTCTGGGTGCAATGATTCTGTCCTTGAAGCATAAGTAGTCCTAATACAGAGCATTAAGTATACCCTGCCTCCCACAAATCTCTGGAAACATGAACTAGAGGAAACTTGATAACTTTGTGGAAAGTAGAACCCAGGTCTCTACACATGGAGTCCAAACTCCTTTTGGTTAAATCATACTTTGTCATGGGCATTTTCAACAGTACTACTTTCATTTCTAGTCAGAAATGTGATAAAAAAATTCTTAGCAATTCATGGTTTACTACTTGATATAGAATCTGAGTATATGTGTAATATGGGTCAAAAGTTAAATTTACACATATGAGCTTGTCAAGATAGTATGCAAATTTATGTGCTAGAATGTTCAAATTGAATGTTTGAGACTTGGTTTTTTGTTTTAGCTTATTTAAGCAAGACTACAAGTTTAGCAACCATGGCCTTATTTTTCTTCCTGAGCATTGCTGAGACCAAATATAGGAGAATATATTAAGTTCATAATTCTGGGTAGAGAATATCTAGTTCCATAAAACCTGATGCAAACCATACATTAACTGTCCTATCAGTAGCTATGTGATTAAGATGAGTTTACAAATGAGGATTTACAAAACATGTTCCAGATAATTTGCAACATGGTCAACTTTAGTAAAAATGCTGGCGTGCACCAAATACAATGATATCAAAGGAATACGGAAATGCTCAGGCATAGATACATGTGTTTGGTTGGAAAATATAACACGGCATCTTCACATTCTTACTGGGGCTGATGCATCCCACTCAGTCTGTCGCTTAGCAATGGAACAGCGTGCTGCCCATTGATCCCCCGAGGAAACACTTATGACAAGCATGGTAAGCTCTGGTAAGTGTCTCCCAGTCTAAATAAACTTTGGCAGTGATTTGGGAGCCAGTAAGAGGCAAAGTTTATCATTTTTGGTTCCTTGTGAAGAATCAGTAAGAACATTCTGTTTACTTCTGCAAAGAAGTGGTTTTGATGAGTCCAGGCTCAGGAAGGCAGTGGGGAGCCCCAACTGCTTAATACTGGGAGGCTGGGAATGTGGTTCCCTTCCTGACACTTTGTGTCTAGGATGCTATTCTTTCCTGTTCTTTACTTCCCCAGGAACACCAGCTGCATACACATCACTTACGCTGACACTTGGAAAACAGACAAGTAGCCTTTTCTTTTACTGCCATAAATGCCACTCAGTCAACCAGCCACTAGGTCATGCTCATGTGCAATGCAAGCTGCTTCCTTTCTCCTGTGCTCGGCCTCAACTTCTCAGGGATGGGAGCCACAGCTGTCCCCTGGGAACCTGTTGTTCTACACTTGAGCTTTTCGTTGGTTATTATTTTCCAAGTAAGCTCATTGTGCAAACACAAAATTTCTGTGTTGGAAAATTTTGTTAGGATCAATTAGTGGAATTAACTTTTCCATAATTCAAAAGAGAATACTTCATTATAGAAAATAACATATATTTTGATGTTATTATTTGCTCATATAGAATAAAATACTTCTAAGACTATCTCTAGTACTATGGAATACTTGTCTTTCACATGTTCTTAAAAAATCCATTTTATTATCTCCCGAGTTTTATATTAATGACATATAACAAAACTCTCAAAGCCCACATTATGAGAGGGAGAATGGAGAGACATGAAGGAAAAGCTTAAGAGGCACTGCTCATATTGGTCATAGTAGAAAATAAACTCACTCTAAAATTACTTTACTAATCACAAGGAATATACCAGAAATCTCAGCAGATTTCATATTTAAACTGTAGTCTGTATCTAACCATTCCAAAATTATGACCTACTGCTATTTTCTTCAAGTGTTCAGAAACCATACCCATAGTTCAAGCATTCCATCTTGTGAAATGTATGTGGGTTAAATTTAGACAGGACACAGATCAGATTTGTGGTTTATTATTCTTACTATGCCAATGCAAAAAAAAGGATGCACTCTTCAAAAACCATGCTCAAGTTTCATCGATTCAGCCTTAAAAGGCTGAGAATTCCCACCTCAAACATCCCCTTCTGTCCATGGAAGTCCATTCTGAACTTCAAATTCAGTGCAAACTAGCACAATGGCACAGAGTAGGACCTCAGTACGTGCCGGTGAGATGGGCAAACGGATGAGTGACTGTCTTTTGCAGTATGTTCTCCTTCATGCTGTTCTGCTTCCAGGCAAGGGCATTTCACTGGTGCTGCTGTGGATCTGACTACTTGGCCTTGAGTTTTTCTCTTTGAATTTCAACAAATGTACATCAAAATCTAATATGCAATAGGAAACTCCATGTCACTCAGCATAAAAACTCTCAACAATGAAGAGAATGTTCTTTGTAGTCAAACAGTTGTGTGTTAGAGTCCCCACTCTGTGCTCACCAGCTGTATGAGTTCAAGCTTTGAGGCTCATTTCCTCATCTGTAAGGAGGGGGTGAAAATCCCTCCCTGTTAGGCTGGATGGAAAGACTGAATGGAATACTAACATATCTAAGGAATTTAACATACTGCCTGGCTCACAGTAAACACATAGTATATTTATTATTATTTTAATTTTGAACCTGTGGGAAAGAGGCTTGCTTTCTAAAGTTTATTTTCCTAAGCCTCTCAACCCCTGAGATCCTCCTAGTTTCCTTTCTCTCTAGAAGGGTAATGACCATCAGTCCTGCATATAGTATTGCAGTGACCGTCCACTATTGCTCTGAATGGCATTTTCACAATGAATACCTGCTATTTTCTTGCTCCTTTTGCCATGACAGCATATTAGGATCTCATACAAGGGTGATGGAAAAATACATGGAATGTTTAAATTTTAAAAAGTTGTTACCAAGAATGATGGAATAACAGGCTTTGAAGTAAGAGGGAATATTTTGGAAATTCTGAAGGGAGTTAATGGCAATGTATCTTTGACTGCAATAAATTCTTTAAACTTAAAGATTAACCATATATATTGGTCACCCTTCAGGGATCAAATGTTAAGACAATTTCTGTGAAGTAAAAACATGATGTGTCCTCACCCACCTCATCCACCAGATCTGGCATGATGAAACTTCTGTCTCTTCCCCAAAGTAAAAATAATCATGAAAAATAAACATTTTGAATCAACTCAGGATGAAAAGGCAGCTATGACAGCACAATTAACGACACTCATGAAAGAAGACTTCCAGAACTGCTTCAGAGAGTGAAAGGTATGATGGGATAAGGGTGTTTGAAGTGAGGAGGAGTATTTTGATGGAGATTAATGGGAGCTTGCCATTTTCTGTAATACAGAGAAAAAAGGGAAAAAAAGGTAAACATGCACTGTACTTTTTGATTATACCATGTATTTAGAAAGCAGCATGCAGGAATTCCTAGATCTCTTTCTTAATTCTATTTAATATCTCAGAGTCCTTCATTTTATAGGTATTACTTGGATATTTCTCATTCCATGCAATTCTTCTCTTATGTCTGAGCTACAGGTCACTTGACTGTTTGAAAGTGTCATCACTTAAGTCACTATTTCAGTTTTACACATTGAATCTTCTCTTTGTGTGAAAATATTGAGTAGAATTTTTTGTACTAAAGATTTGGATAAATGTTTCCCCAAGGCCTGGTCTCTAGAGGATGGTGCTATTGGAAGGTGATGGAAATTTTAAGTGGTAGAACCTAATGGGAGGTTTTCTAGTAATTGGGGATATTTGGACCCAACACCTCTCTTTCTGTCTTTTGCTTTGGGTCCTGAGTTGAGCTTCCTTTACCACACACTGCAACCTTGATGTGCCCCCTTATCACAGGCCTAAAAGCAACATTGATCAACAGACTGAAACCCCCCAAACTGTGAGCCAAACGGAACATCTCTTCTTTTAAGTTATCTTAGGTATTTTGTTAGAGTAACAGAAAGCTGACTGACACATTTCATGGTGATTAGCATTTTCTTTCCTTGTCTTTTTTAGTACATTTGTATATGTCTTTTGCATGTATTGTTTTCAATTTTAGCCTTTATTTTTAATAAATGTGTTTTTAACAATGGCCTTATCTCTACATGGTCTTGAAGACAGTTAATACATTGTGCTCTTGTTTTAAGGATATTGCAATTTTCCTACAATTTTATGGCTAATTAGACCCCACATTTACTCAAGACCATCCAATAGCATGGCTAGAGTGTAGTGAGTGAAAGATGCTAATTCAAATGTATTAGTCATATTATTCCAATAATCTATGAAATACAGTTTTTGAAAACTTAAGAATCAAAGGCTGAAAGGGACATGTTAAATTCAGGATCAGGTGAAGCATTGTGAAGACTGGAGCCAGCAGGGCTTTTCAGACCCAGGCAGGGTCTCTCTGTTCCATAAGGGCAGTGGTAAGCTGTTGGTGGTCCGAAGGACTGTGCCCTAGTATTCTGCGGCTGTTGTAGGAAGAGTATGGTAAAGGGATTACGACAGAAGCAAGGAGAATTAGGATATTAAGAAAGCGATTAGAAGTGGAGAGAATGGTGGGAACTTGGACTAGAATGTGACAGTAGAAATGAGCAAGCTGAATAAACAAGAGATATTTGCAAATAAGGATTTCTGCTGGACTAAGTAGAGAGTATGCAGGAAAGAAGGTGATTAAAAACAATTCCTATTTATTTGAGTTGAGCATTGAACGAAAGGTGAAGTGATGATGTGAACTATGAAAATAAGATTTTTTAGGGATAAAAGAAAGAGTGAGATTTTAGACACATTCATTGGAGTTATGTATTATACATCCAAGGAATCTCACTACTCCTCCCAATTTTCAAGTTACAAAATTCTCATATTAGTTAATTCTGGCTATTATACCTAGTTTCTAGTTATGTAACCAAAGACAATTTACTGAATCTCTCTGTGCCTCAATTTTTTTCAATTTGGCAAATAAAGATAATATCTATCTTTTAAGTTTTATCAAGAGCAAATGAGTTAGTACACATTTAGTACATAGTGACAATCAGTGTAAACTATTATGATGATTAGTTTATATCTTTGAAATTTTCTTAGGAAATTTAGACTCAGTTTTTTGACTTATTTATGATTTGAACTTAGCTATGTTGAATAGGTATCAGTGTGATCTACCACCATTCTTTCATAGACAAATCTCTAGCTGTTAGGTTTTTATTTTCGAAATTAATTTTGACCACTGTCTCATAATTTTTTCTAGGAGATGATGCAATTGACTGATTTTTATGCCTGGCATTCTATACAGTATCATTGTGTTATCTCCTCACATTGAAAATCTCTTGGCAGGGATATTGTATTTTTAGTTTCTGACCTTTCTCCTGCAAAACTGTGTGCAACTATGGTTCCACTGTCTCTGATCTTTGCTGTTTAAAAGAAAGTCAATCTGATTTCAGTCCCCTGGTAGAAAACCTGCATTTTCTGCCTAGATACACGCTAATGAATTGTGTCTTTATCCTTATATTTCAACTCTTTAGAAGCATATGTCTCCAAGTGGCTCTTCTTCAACATAAGGAGGCTCTGAAGGGACCAGAACAAGGGAAAACTGCCAATTCATGTACCCAGAGTCACATACTAAGCCAATGGTGCCCATGGATCCACACCCCAGCTCATAATGACACAAGATTTCTCTACCTCTGTCCACCTCAGGAAGCAATGTGTGATTGCTAGGATCTCTTTAAATTATTTCTTCATTTTCTGAGATACATGACTTCAGAATGGCTATGAAAAATGTAGTCTGGGATATAGTGGTCTACCTGCTTCGTATTATATCCTCTGTCCTGGAAAAGGAAAATACTCCTTTTATTTATTGGTAAAGGTTCTGGGTCACTGAGGTAGATGTCAGTAGAAGGGGCTTCTTCCTTTCTTCTGAGTAAGTAAGGCTGCTCTGTTTCAACAAGTGAAGCAAGGGTAAGCTCTGAATTATTATTATTATGTTTCAATTAGTTCCATTTATGAAAATCCTTCCCCAACTTCAACAGCAGATTATTGGCCTTTGTTTCATTTTTTCCTGTCTCTGTACATATTGAACGAGAGCATGGGTAGCTGCTGTTAGAAGCTGCTTCCTCCACCATTTGCTACTGAAAAATCCCTTTGATTTTAATTTATAGTTTAGTGTTTTTATATTGCCTCATTCCAGAAAAACTTTTGTCAGAATTTGCATGCCATTTTTGGGTTACTATATTTTTTTTAGACTAAACATGTTTTCTGTATTTTTTAGGCCTTGGACTGCAATTTACATTATCTTAATTGTTTGTTCACTTAGATCACATTCTCTAGACAGTGTTCAACTCTTTACTAGGCTGTAGATAAATAGGCTTATATACAAAATGTTCTATTTATAAAATCTCTATTTGGGATAACAGTGTTTCTTGCGACTCATAGACTTCTTTTAGCTTTCAATGCCTAACTTTGGAAATGCTAAATTATAAATATGACTGCTCTCCTAAGGGAACATATATTATATATAATATATATTACAAATTAATTTTTATTTGTTTTAATCATGCTTAAAAGAAACATGCTCTCATATCTTCTTATCAGCTTGATGCTAGTAAAGTGTTTTATGTTATCAGGCTTTTCTTATTTCTGATAATGCTTCTGGGTCCTACTGTCTGTCTGTTTGGGCTGGTATAACAAAATTTCTTAGACTGGGTAATTTATATATAAACAAAAGTTGATTTCTAATAGTTCTGAAGGTTGGGAAGTCTAAGATCAAGATGCTTATGCATATGATGTTGAGTGAGAGTTTTCTGCATCCTAACTGACACCTTCTTGCTGGGTCCTCATGTGGAAAAGCATGGACCAGCTTCCTCAGTCCTGTGTGATAAGATGCTGACTCCATTCCCCAGAGCCTCACCCTCATGATCTCATTACATTCTAAAGACCCTAACTCTTAATACTATTGGATTAGTGATTGATCTTTATGTGTGAGTGTTTTGGGGGACACAAGCATTCAGACCATAGCACCTACCCCACTGAGCATCACATCTGTGTGCCCATCCCTCTAAGTGGGAAAAGGAGAGAAGGTAAGTTTTTTTTTTTTAATCAAACAGTATCATTCAAACTAGAAAAATTTGGTGTACTCAAATTTTTAGCCATTTCAAAAAAAAAAAGGTCAAGTTTTCCCTTTTGCAACAAGCTGATAAAAAGGGGCAAATAGAGCCCACAGAAAAAGGTCTAAAGTGAAGAAAGATAGCCTTACAGGGGAGTTCCTTTCTCACCCTTACCACAGATCCTACCTCTGTCCAGACTCCAGTATCTTCCCCTAACACCACGGTGTCTCATGTCACTGTCTGATTAAAGACGTGTGCATTGCTGGCTTTCCGAAAAGTTTCTTTAAAAAATATATGTACCTCCAATAAATTATTTTATCTTCTAAAAATCCTGCACAAAATGCCTTTGTTTATTCTTTTTGGGTCTGAAAAATGGAGAGCTCTATGTCAGTTCCAACTTCATATTCATTCATTCATTCATTCAATAATTTTTTCCTTCAATAAATGTTTTCAGTCACCTGTAAATTCTAGGTGCATTCTTGGCCCTGGAAATGTAAAGGTGATTGATACAGCATTAGGGAATGTGGTGGCTTTATGTTTTTGCTTCAAAGACAGACATGCAACAAATCAGTACAATGATCTATATAATAAAGTGATGTAAGAAATATAATTGAATGAAAGACAAAGCCATTGAATATCATGGGGCAGAAAGAGTATGTGGTCAATACTATTAGAATGGAGGGAGAAGATGGTTTTGAAATTTCATAATACTGGGTGTGGTGGCACACACCTATAGTCCCAGTGCTCAATGTGCTGCATCAGAAGGATCATCAAGAGACTGAGGCCAGCCTGGGCTACTTAATGAATTCAAGGCCAGCTGGAACTACATAGTGAGACCCTGCTTCAAAAAACAAAACAAAAGAAGGCAAAAGAATCCAGACCCTGTAAACAGTTTTTCACACCACATTACTCTTTTTTTTTCCATTTAGTTTATTGGTACATTTTAGGTATACAATACAGTTACAGTCATCATTGGGATCTTGTACTTTACCTGCTGTATCTTGGTTCTTATTTTTTCCCCATTCCCCTGCCCTCCCTTCACCCCCTCTACCCTTCTCAATTTACAAAGACTTTGTTTCCTTGTTTTTCCTTTTCTCATATTTTTTCTTTTCCCTTCATTCCTTTCCCCTACCCCTCCCACTTCCCTACTCATTTAGACATTTTCTTCCTATTTCATGATATCAATTATACATTTTGATTCTTATTTACACTTTCAGTTTTTCACACCAGAGAAACTATTAGGTATTTACACCTGTGTGTCCTACTTACTTCACTTAAGAGTATAGCCTCAATGTGCATCCACTTAGCTACAGATGTCTGCAGTTTGTCATTCTTTATGGCTGAGTAGTACTCCATTTTACAAAAAAACCACATCTTCTTTATCCATTCTCTAGGTGATGGCCAATTGGGCTGTTTCCAAGTTTTACCTATTACAAACTGTGCAGTGATAAACATGGGTGTGCATATATCATTGTGGTATGATTCTTTTAATTCTTTTGGCAAGATAACCAGCAGAGGAATAGCTGGGTCAAATGGGACTTCCAATCCTAGTTCTTTGAGGTATCTCCATACTGATTTCCACAGTGATTGCACCAGTCTGCACTCCCACCAACAATGAAGAAGGGTTTCTTTCTCCCCACAACCCTGCCAGCATTTGTTATTGGTTGATTTCTTTTTTTGGTACGGAGGATCGAACTCGGGTCCTTGGGCTTGCTCAGTAGTCGGCGAAACCACTGAGTTAAATCCCCAGCCCACTGGTTGATTTCTTGATAGCAGCCATTCTTTCTGGGGTGAGGTGGAATCTCAGTGTTGTTTTCATTTGCATCTCTCGAATGATCAGACACCACACTACTCTTGCATGGGTGTGTACTATATTTTAGTGATTTCATACTTAGAAAAAAATTGCCTGAGAGCTTTTCATACTAATTATTAGAGAAGACAGTATACCCCACTCATAGTACTCTGGATGCAAATCCCTAAACAGCTGAGATTCTTAAAAACCTGAGCTATGAAGTTAATTGTATTTTTCTATAACTATTCCGAAACACAAAAGATAGTGTCGATTTTGAAAGAAACAGGAACAGCATATTATTTCCTTTTCTTCACCGTCTACATAAAAAGAAAAACTCAACATTATGAAAAGTTCTGGGAAGTAGAAAATTTTTCTTTCAGATTTGTAAAATCAGCTAAAAAACAAACTTCTAACTTTGTTATGAAAATTCCCTCTGACTATATACCCTGGAACACCTATTGCATTTTTTTTTAACCTATTGCATTTTTATTGTACTGAAAAATAACATAATTTCACTCCCTCTACCCCGTGGGTTGCTGGAGTAGAAGCAGAAATTACTTTGTGGCCCACAACTATGGAGAGAAAATGGTTCTTCTCACACAGCATTCTGCAGGCCCTCGATCATTCCAACGCACTCTCACCCTTGGTTAAGTATAGCCCAGGAGCTCGTGCTAGGTGGAGTTGTTGCTAAATTCGATGCTATTTTCCACCAAGAGCCTGTGGGACACCCAAGTAGGCCACCAGGGTGTTGAGGAGAACCAGAAAAACAAACCTACTCCACCCTCCAATTGCAGGGTTATCAAACCAGAGGCCTGAGCAGGCCAGTGGCTGAAGGATTTGAGGTCTAGATGAGAGAATAACAGAAGGGCGGGAAGCAATACAGAAAACTGGTCTGATTAAATGGCCAAAGTGAGGTAGAAAACATTTCAAAAGATCTTCTGTTTAAAAAAAATACTGTTTTGCTTTCCATGAAAAATTCATGAAACAAAACCTAGGAATTTCTCACAATACACACAGGGGGATGGGTGTTTCCATTCCAGAGCCAGCTGAACGAGAGGCAAGAAATGTGAAATACGGTTTCTGTGAACACGAACACAGAGTATGCCTAGACAGGAAACCTTTGTAGTCAGATTCATGTCTTACAATGCTGTGCCCATGTAGCATGCTCTCTTGCCTATGGAAGGGTGCTTCTCAGAAGCTCAACCTGAAACCCAAGAACCTCAAGGAGCAGGCTGGACTCTATCCTTATCTGTTAGTTTGGCATATGCTCTCACTGCTCCGAAAAATCAGTTCAGCACAGCAAAAGCGTGTGACTGCAGCATGCCTCTGAAGGAGCTCCTTGGAGAACTCTGAGACACACCCAGGGTTGTTGGATGGGAGCCCCTTCCTTAGGTACATTCAGCTTGCATCCTCCCATGGGGGCCAGCAAAACTGTTTACCAGCATCCCAGCGGGAGCCTCAGTTGCTCATTTCAAACACCCCTGAGGGAACTCACAGTGGGATGCAGTTGTTGCATATGGACGGATGCCAATTACAGAGACTGGAAATCAAAAAGTGAGCAGAAAAGACACTTATGAAGCGACTCACAGGCTAAACTCCCCCTCGCTCATTGTCAAGGCTCTTTCTAAACCAGTGAGCATGGGTAGCTGATCAAAAGTTAAAGATAACCAAGAAACCATTTGTAGGAACAGGAAGTTAAGAGAACACTTTTGGCTTTTAACTTTATGGTTTGATTTCTCAGATTCTTAAGTTAAGGGTCATTCTATGTTTTAAAAACCCCTTTTGTGCTTTTCTGCCTGACCACTTTTCACCCGTTCAACTTCCTGTTCCTCTCTTACGTCCAGTTCTTTGTGTAACTTGGCACCTCTTTCTCCCTTCACATGTCCGGAATACTTTCTGAGCAAATATTTTATTGAGCTTCCTAAAAATACACAGGTAGAATGAAAATATGGCCTTGTAAATAAAGGTAGTAGAGTGCTTATGTTTACTAGAAAATGTGCATAAATATGCTGGTGTCAGATTCTCTGATTCTGTCTTCACTGTGATTCTTTCCTGTGCTAAAAATGCCATTAAAACAGTAACACACTCAAGGCAATTTCCACTTGACTCTCTAAACATCAATTTCCATAGTAATAATGTTTTTGAAGTTCAGAACAGCCCGTACTACCATTATGTGATGATGGCTGTGTTGCTCAAATATTCCCTCCTTACAAAAAAAAAAAAAAAATCACATGATAAAAAGAATTTCTTCAGTGGGAAAGATATGGTAGGAAGCAGAGAGATAACAATGTTAATTTTTCTAGCAGTAATGTAAATAAATGTTTGACTGAATACTTAAAAAATCCCAGAGATTCTCAGGTATCAAACCTAAAATTCACTAAGCCAACTCAGTATTTGAGTATATCTAACTTCCAATTACTTTCAATACTCTCCTAAACCCACACTCTCCATATGTTTTATCACTGGATTACTTTTATCACTCATCTGTGCAATGAACCAAAACAGAAAGCTACTAACCAGCATACAGTATCTGTTTCTTTAAGTACTATGATTTAAATGTCTAGGTCCCTCCAAAATTCTTTTCTTGAAACACAGCCCACAAGGTGAAAATATTAAGTGAGGCCTTTAGGAGGTGATTCTGTCAGTTCTCACGAATGGGATTAGTGCCCCGGTAATAGAGATTTGTGGTGTCCTTTTGCTTTTCCACCGCATGAGGTCATGTAGGGAAGGTGCCATCTTTGAAGCCGAGAATGATGCATCACTAGACACGACATCTGCTGGCACTTTGATCTTGAACTTCTCAGCCTCTAGAACTGTAAGCAATACATTTGTGCTGTGTATCAATTCCTCAGATGCATTTTATTATAGCAGCCTGAACAGACTAAAGCATTGGGGTAATAGCTTTCTTCTTACCCAGGTGCTAATTCCTTTTCACACTTGCGGTATTACTTAAAGCAATTTGGAAAAAGCAAATCATGCCTCTTCATCCACTTCATTATGTTTAATTGATTTTGTGGAAAGTTGTGCTGTCTTTGTAGATGCAAAACACAAGTTATGAATTAAAATGAAATATAAGTTGATTTGAGACCAAAACAAGCAGTCTTTTTGAGGTTGAAGTATTATCTAACTGGTGACATTCACTAAGAATCTTTTATTTTCTTGTGTCCTATAAACTATTGAGACAGGAGCCAAAAATGGTCTTTTCTAAGGAATGCTCCATCCTTTTTCTAGGACATTTATTTTTGTTTTATATTTGTCTGTTCTTTTGATTTATTTTTGTCTATTCTTTCTAAAACACTTGTATTTGCCTATTTGTAACTGTTTATAACTGCACATTAAAAAGTAAAGGGACTTAATGAGTGTGCCTCAAATGATGATGATTAGGGCCTACTTCTTCAGTCTGTTTTCAAGCAAGTCTATAGGACTGTGGAGAAGCCACACAAATTTACTGTGGGTGAACCAGGTATTACTAAATAGCTTTTCCAAAGAAGGGAACTCTGAGTTAAAGGAAAGCAAGCAAAATTCTCCTCCTAACTAAAGAGACCAGTTAGTTCACTTGCCAAGCGAAAACTCTAAATCTCAAAAATACCCTAAACACAGAAAAATAAGCACATCCATGAATGCCTCCCCTTTTCCTCCTTGGTCTGAGGCCGACGGACAGCACCAGGTGGCGGCCCCCGGAGCTGCCTGCTGCAGATGCCCTACCTGACAGCCAAAGCTGGCAGGAATTAACCAGAAACATGTGCTTCCTGCCGAGGGCAATGGTCAGCAGGTGGGACCAGCAGACTCCGCTCCAGCCGGGCCGCCTGTGTGGTCATCGCCGCCTTCCTCGCGGGCACGGAGGGCCCGGAACAAGACATTTTCTCAGCGCTGTGCTGGAAGCCGTTCAAGGGCAATTACGCTGTGTGTCGTTGCGGAATGGATGACTTAGAGGTTCCACACAAATTGAATTTTGAGGCCAGCCTGAAATTGCGTTAGATTTGGGGGCTTTGACGAAAGCCTGTCTGAATCCCTCTGCTGTCCCTTAGGGTCATCTTTCTTTAATCATTCACTAATGTTTTTCTGCTTAGGTCACTGATTAATGGATGACGTAAATACCCCCCCCCCCCCTTCGAACTGTACATAATGTTTTATTAATTTGTCCTTTTTTGGCTGTTGCCAAGAGAGAAATATGAAACTGATTTCAGAATCTCCAAAAATTGACATTTCTAATTCTGTTGTGTATTACAAATCTCAAATGCAAAAAGCTGTGACTAGGATGTGATAATAGCTGAGCTGCCATAATTCTTTGCTGTTGTCTCCAAGTACACTGTCACAACCAGGGAGAAACCACAGGAATTAAACAGATTTGACCCAGGAGAAAAATGGAAAATTATTCCTCAGGGCAGGAAGCACAAATGCCCACGCTCAGATCAATAGCATCCTGTGTCTCAGATAATTACTTTATTTTTCTTGATATCCTATTAAAGCAATAAACCGTGAATCTCAGGAAATTATTTAAGGTATAACAAAGCTCTCAACTCCTTTCTCAGTCTGTGTGTAGTTTAGCAGCTACACAAGTATATAATTAGCACATTTGTTAGGTTATTAATGTATCTGTGAATTACAGAGTCAGGGAGGCTATATGTAGAAACTTTTTTTTTCTTTCATCTTTATTATTTACC
>NW_004624853.1:3484593-3522036 GCF_000247695.1 Heterocephalus glaber | reverse complement strand
TTTTAATCTCTTGGAAATCTATTTGCATCTGTTTTATGGATTCCATTTGTTTCCTATGTTGGGATTCCATCATGTTTCTCAGCTCCTCTATTTTTTAAAATCTGTGTCTTTTCTAGATTTATTTATCATGTCTTGCAGTATGGGCACAATCTCTGCTCTTATGTGAGAAATTATTTCTGATTTCATTTTTTTCCCAATCCTCTTTTTTTGCTAGTTCAGGGAATCCAGGTGGTTGAGTATCAGAATGTTCTATCTTGTTTCCCTTTGGGGTTGCTGTAGGTGATCTGGAAGTCTGGTTCTGAGACTTGTTTATATGTCCTCTCATTTCGACTACAGGTGGTGGGGGGTAGGCTGCTGCTGGCACCTGCACAGCTTACCTCCTCTGTGCTGGGAGTGGGGGTAGGTTGGCCCGGAAGCCTCCTACTCTGCACTGGGAGCTGTGCCATGTTGACCCAGAAGCCTCCTCTGCACTGGCATCTGTAGCACATTGACTCAGAAGCCTCCTCTGTGCTGGGAGCAGGGGTAAGTTAGCCCAGAAGCCTCCTACTCTGCACTGGGAGCTGTGGCACATTCACCCAGAAGTCTCCTCTGTGCTGGGAGCTGCAGCACGTCGATCTGGAAGCCTCCTCTGTTCTGGTAGTGGGGGTAGGTTGGCTCCTGGTACACTTCTTTAAATTTCAACAACTTTAAGATGTCATTCCCTTTTCTTCTGGATTCCCTATTTTCTGTTGAAAAGCCACTGTTAATCTTGTTGGTCTTTTAAGATTTCATGTAATGCTCCTCTGGCTTTCTTAGCATTTTCTTTTCATTTTTAGTTACAGCAGTTTTTCTGTAATGTACTCCAGAGTGATTTCCTTTGTATTTATAATGATTGAGATTTACTAAGCCTCTTGAATCTGGTGGCTGGTGTTTTTCACTAGCTTTGCAAATTCTTAAATATTACCTTTGTAGCTTTGCAAATTTCTTAAGTATTATCTTTCCAGATACTTCTTCTACTCCATTTTATCCATCTCCATTTTCCTCTCCTTCTGGGATTCTAATTACATGTAATTTCAAAATTTTCACTGAATATTACATACCTTTCTTTTTATATTTAGCTGCATTTCCCCCAATCTTTGTGTGTGTGTGTGTGTGTGTGTGTGTGTGTGTGTGTGTGTGTTTTGGCTTGGATTTTTTTACTTACTGTCTTTTAGTTCAATTGTACTATGCTCTGCAGTTCAGTCTGTTGTTATTTAAGGAGTTCTTTTCAGATATTATATTTTGTAGTACTAGAATGCCTTAATTTTGCAATAAATTTCAGTGTCCTATTGAAATTTTCCATCTTTCAATCTAGTTTCCCCTCTTTTCCTTTAATTTGTTTGGGACACTGGAACTGGGATATTAGGATTTAGGGATATTCATATATAAGACTTAACATATAAGGGCTTTATTTAAAAAAATCCTTTTAGATATACTGCCATTATATTTTATTTTCTTAATTACCGACCACATTTTCCAGGCTTTTCATAAAACTCGTAAATTTCAATGGTATGTCAAACTTTGGGCATAAGGCTATTCTGATGTTCCAGGTGATATCTTATTTCCCTGAGGGTTCAGTGTTGTGAAGTTAGCATTAGGAACTGATCGTCTCATGACAGTCTGTATTAAGATATGTAGATATATATGACTTAGTTTTTTAGGGTTTTTTTTGGGGTACCGAGGATCGAACTCAGGTCCTTGTGCTTGCGCAGCAGGCGGTGAAATCACTGAGCTAAATCCCCTGCAATATATGACTTAGTTTGAATCAGTTCACTTCAGTTTCTCAAGCATATTCTCCCAAGATATTTTATTGATAGCTTTTTATTGAAATTCTCTATCACCTTAGCCTTGGAAGTCTGTGGGAGGTTCAGTCTGCTCTTCAGAGGTTTGGGATTTTGGTCATTGGTCTCCTGCTTCCCACTGCTTCCACCTTTGGCAAATGTCACAAGGAGGAGTTGAGCCATCAGTTTGAGGCAAGTCCCATCCTCAAATGGGACTTTGTCTCTTAAATACTGTGGTACTACAGGAGATTTCAGTTTGTGTTACGAAAGTCCTAGTTCCAGAATTCAGCAAACATACTGTGGGAAAAACTAACCATGTGTTTAGGGTGCCTGAAGTTTCCAATTGTCCCGCCAACTCCACTTGACCACGAAAAGCTTTGCTGATTTCTCATTCTCCCAGTGAAGTCCCTCAGTGAGCGCCAAGCCATCAGTCCATGTCTAGAACTGGCAAATCCTCCACCGAAGAAAATGGCCGGTCACAGATGATTCCTCTCAGAGGATTCCCACCTCTATGGTTTGTTTAATTTTTCTCCATTCCTTGACTTTCCAAGGCCTTTTAAAATACATTTTTATGCAATGCACCTACTTTTGGAACATTATTACAGCAAAAATAGTGGCCCTTGTCTCCTACTATTCCCTAGTTAGAATCATAAATAAATGTTTTTATGAGTGGGTATATTTCTCAAAAGGTTGTAGTAAGAATGAAATGCTACAATAAATGTAAATTATGTAGTATAACATTATTGATTAGTCAATTTATGCTAGTTATTACAATTGGATTATATTCTAAAACTTTCCATCAATTGATTGTAATTTTTAAATATAGCCATATTTTTCTCCTTAGAAGAGTATCTGTTTCTGCTTTGTGCCTTTTGTTTTTGATGATCAAAGTAATTTCACAGCTTTGCTTAATTTCTGCATAATTTGGAAATGTGTTTTCTTAAATTTTTTTCTTTCTCCTTTGCATTTTACATAAAGATCCTACCTCCATCATGCGGCCCCCTCAGCAGAGAGTGGCTCATGCATCACAGTGGTTATGGCAGTGACTCCTGTCTGCAATCCTCAGCAAAGCTGGCAAAAGAAAGGATCAGGTGTGTCTGGCTCTACTCATTTTTCAGGGATAAACAACCTTCAAAAACCCTGAAATAACTGCAGCACTGGACAGTTTGTGAGAATAGAAATGGGGTTGAGGTCTTTTTTTTTTTTTTCTTTTCAGAACACAGTAAAAACCTAGAATTCAAGGGAACAGAATCCAATGTCCATATTTGTACAGTATTAAAATATTTTTTTTCTTTCTTTTTTTTGGTACCAGGGATCGAACTCAGGTCCTTTTGCTTGCAAGGCAGGCAGCAGAACCAGTGAGCTAGATCCCCAGCCCCAAAATATTTTTGGTAGAATAACTTGATTAATTATCTTTTGGTTCTAACACTGGTTTGCTAAGGTCATAGAAGGTTTTTGATTGGTCTGCTACCTTTAAGACAAACAAACAAACAAACAAACAAAAAAACAACAAAAAAACCCCCCAAACCACCAGAAGGTCAGTGACTCTTATTATTCCTGCTCTTGACTGGACTCACTGGTACATTTTCAAGCAGTGTTTAGTAGCATATAGAAGATGGAGGTAGCTTTGAGCAGGAATTCTCTATCTGAGATAATTCAGATTATTTAGTGTAACATTAGGCTTCTTATCCTTTTGGTTGTCAATGAGGCGGAATGATGAAAACATTAAGGAACTAAGCTAAGATTTGCTTTCTATCATCTTTCTCCTTGGCTATGATATGAAAATCTCACTGCATTTTAATTTTCTTATACACAAAAGTGCTTGAATGCAGCCTTCCTACCTTGTAACATGCCATATCATTTATGAGCATTTATCTATTATCCTGTAATTTCAATGAGCTTTATAATCACTAATGAGCTATTCAGCACATTATCTCTGTGAAATAGGTCAGCTAAATTATCTCCACTTTACAGATGTGCTAAGACACTAAGAGATTAAAAAACCTGTGCAAAGTTGGAGAGCAAGCCAGAAAAGAGCAGAAAGTCAGAACTGATTAGTTCTGTTTGATTTTGAGATACTGGAGAGTGAACCCAGGGCTTTGCACATCCTAGTCAAGCACTCTACCACTGAACTACATCCCTAGCAGATCTCAAGTTCTTGATGCTCAGTCTCATGCACGACACTCAATATTTTGTGATCATTTTAAGATCCTGAAACAAAAAAGAATTTCTTACTAATGTAATGCAGTGCAATGTTTGAAGGTTGAGAGATGGCATGTAGGGTGGAGAGCCACAAAAGTGAGCTGGATGTGAGAGGCTGGTGAGTGAGTACATGTATGCCATAGATAGTGTCTTAATTACTTTCTCATCACTGGGACACAATACCCAACATGCACAACCTAGAGGAGGAGAGGTTTATTTTGATACATATTTTTAGTCCATAGTCTACTAGCTCCAAAGCAGGACAACATGGCAGAGAGTCTGGGCAGTGGACAGCTGCTCAGGTCATGGTGGCCAGAAAGCAGAGAGTACAAGGAGGAACCATGGAGGGAGATACACCCTTCTAGGTCCTGCCCCCAATGAACCACCTCTTCTGACCAGGCCTCTTCTCCTAATAGCACATTGAACTATAGCACCCCCATTATTCAATCACCTTTCCAAAGCCCCATTTATGAGAGAATGAGGCTCTTGGGGGACGTCTACATATAAACCATAACAGATAGGGATGTGTGGAACTGAAGTCAAGGTGGAAACTTTCCCAGACCACATTTTGGGTTCAGCAAGACTCAAATTGCACATTTAGACTTAGATTTTAAATCCAATTGCACTTTAAGCCAAAAGGCGATTGGCAAGTTTTTCATTAAAGTGTGGTTTTGAGAGGTTTCATTGAGCTTTAAAACTTGTATTGTGTTTCTTCTAACTTTTAACATTATCACCAGTCTGTCACAGTAGCCCCACCAGGATGGAAAATAGAAAGCCTCACATTTGAAGTTTGGTGAGGAGCAGAGAACTTCCCCATCTCACTCCAGTATTGATTCATCCAAGCAAAAGCCTGTTATTACTTTGGCCAACCTTTCAAGGGAAAACCAAAAACCTATTCACTCATTCACAAATATGTCAAGCCTGGTGCTGGGTCCTAGAGAAAACAAATCTTGAGCAAAGGACGGTCAAAAACAAATAAAATAACGTTCAAAGTGTTTTAAACAATTCGTGTTGTGTAAGCACATTAACTTGGCCTATAATCAGTGGCTTCCTTGTTTGTTGCATGTGCCATCCTCATTGTGGTCTCAATGTGGCAACAGATCCTGTGATTAACTGCCTACGGAAAAGGCAGAAACAGAAACCAACCAAATTTGAAACCCTTGAAATGGCAGCAAGACGCTGAAGCACAATACATACAAACAAAGGGGTTTTCTCATTAACCACCCTTGCTGGGAAGAAATTGGTAACTCCTAAGAAGGAATAGAAACCCTTTGGGCCTAAAGCAGTTATTCTGCTGTAGATCCCAGGCCTGCAAAGCTGGAGGGATGACCACACAGGAGGAGGAAGAGCCATTCAAAATGGGACTCTCTGTGCAAGTGAGTCATGCTCAGAGTAACAAGTATTTTCTCTGCTTTATTCTATGGGTGCCCTTGAGCCAAATAGCAGAAGGGAATGAGGGAGCAAAGAGACTGGGGTGGGAGTCAAGGCAGTTGTCCCAGATGGTGCCAATGAGTGATTTGGGGGAATTTAAGAAAGGGTAATATTATTGCTGATTTTTCCAAATAAGTGCCTAACTCAATTTTGTTAAGAAACATCATTGGCAATTTTGTGCTTGCCTCCAAAGGATGTGAAAAGCAACTACAGAATAAGCCAGTTGCCCCATTTCCTTTTCTTTTTTGAGTAATAATAGATTTCTATCTTTTGATGTGCTGATTTTAAAAAAAAACCTTCTTATAACTCATGTTTTGCTGCTAGCAGCAATTATTGCATAATGATCAGATCCATAAACACACACACACACACACACATGCACACACGCACACACACACGCACATTCAAGCACAGCAGTTTTGAAACATTTGATCATTTTCATGTTAATTTTCAAATTAGAAGAAATTTTATTTACTTCTCAACCATACTGAAGATTTCAAATGGTGTCTTTTATGTCTTATAATAAAAACAATAAGGAAAAATTGTTTAGAGGACTGGGTGGATACAGCCAAGCTGTGGCTTTTGTTACCTTATTCTACTTAGTCCTTTCCCTGAATTAGCCCTGGCCTAGAGATTTACCCTAAAAATCTTATCACCTGCCAGCTTCTTTATTCCTTTTAGTACCCTCCTCCCCAAGGGGAAAAAAACCCACTACAAACTGGCCAAATAGTAACAGAAACAGCCCTTGTCCCACTGGAGCTGGCCAATGCTCCTAGTTTTACAAGGAAGCAATGAAACGCTTTCTACCCTATTATGGGGGAGGGAAGGTGGAACCAAGCCACTCCCTCATCTGGTTCTCTTCTTTGGGAGAATCTTAAGGAAATGTTTACCTTGTGTGGAAGCCAGTTTCCTACAGCCCCTCTATTCCCTGCCCTGTTCCCTTTGCCCTCTGCCACACTAAGATCTGATAAGTGTCCAAAACCCATCATTTGCTGCTTAACTTTCAGAAGTGGTAGTGCCGTCTGACCAGTCCCTTTCTCTGTCAGCCAGTTGGAAAGGGATACTTGACATTTGCTTAAAAGTTGCACTCAGCCATCATTGCCATGTTTGGATTTCCTTGCCTTTGGATAGGTAGTGTGATAGTCATAAATCGGAATGCATTCCAGATGTGAATACCTCTCAGTATGATTACATTTAGTGATGCCACAGGGGTTCACGATATGTGTGATATGGAAAATATAAGTTACAAAATAGTAAGTATACTTTATCATATATATATATACTCATATATTTGACTTTTATAACTGTATGTGAATATGCTTATATGATATATAACAGTATAACAGAATACATGTTTGAAGAATAGGTTCTGTCTTGCCTTTTTCATCACTATTTTAAATTTACATACCTAAGTGTATAATAAAATCAAAATTTGATTATTTCAAAATGTGTTGTAGTAATAGACAAAGAGCAAACTTTCTTGTGCTCTTCAGTAGACTACTCAAGCGTCAGTGTAACAACATTTTCTAAATGAATAATAATCATCAGTTATAGCACTATACCAAGGTCTCTATGAATATATCCCCACCTGCAGGATAGTTCCGCAAAATGGATATTCTCCACATTTCACAGAAAACTGAGACTCAGAATCTATTGTCCAAGTAACAGGGTAAGAGGTGTGATGCTGAATCAAGCCTATCAATCAGTGAAAATGTCGAATTGTACTTGTCACGAGGAGACTTCAACTAACATCCACTTCACAAACAGGTCTAGCATCTACTGAGAGGGCTTGGCATGGGAATGACTAATAAGATTTATTGGTATATTGTAGTCAATCCACAAGAGAGTCTCTTCCCTCCAAGAAATTTCCTACATGGAAAGATGACAAAATGTGCATGCATATTAAATATGAAGCTGATAAAAGTACATCTTTTCACTCACCTGAAATCCACCCCCCATATTTTTAGATACTGGCTATGTGTATGTAAACCAAAGTATTTAAAATAAATTTCTACTTTGGGTATTTACTATGATAGTTTTAGGTGGAAAGGCACAGGAAAAATTTAGAGAGAGGACAATGTGTTGGATGAAGGAGGACAGGTGACAATAGAGAGAGAGATAAAAGAAAATATGAGGAGAAGCAAGATTTATGAAAAGCAAAAATGATCTAGTCTGTTTTCTAGACCAATTTTTGAACTGAACCAATTCATGAAACAAAGATCTTAAAGAAATTAGGAAAAGAAGACTTGGGAAGTGACTGTGGAAGAAGGAATTGTAGATACAGTATTAAGTAAACAACTTGATATGAGGAAAATCCCAAAACACTGGTGGGCTGGTGAATGCTGAACAATGGGTCTCAGGAAGGAAAAAGCCCTTTTGAATTGTGAATTTCTATAATGTAAATTCTACTAGCTATATTGATGAAAGTAGAATTGGCAACATAGGCACACAGTCAGTCCCTGTGAGTTGGTGCTAGTTCATTCGAGCATACCACTGAATTGTTTTATTACAAATGAATCAATAGAATAAGACTGAATTTCATACTGCAGAGATATAATTTATTTTCTCTTGAGATAGATGTTAGGCTAAAATTCCTCTTAGCACATTTTTTCTTCAAAAGGTATAAAATATACCTTTTGAGAGTATAAAGCAACAATTTAAATGAGATGGTTGAGGGTAGATATCAAAAATACCTATAAAATATTTTGTTTTTAAGATAATATCAAGGACCTTTAACCAAGTTAGAAGTATCTTTTTTTTACTAGACGTTTGCAGTACATAATGATTACATTTTTGTGGGAAGTTTGTATATGTACATAACACATCTTAATTTTTTTTTTTTTTTTTTTGGTACTGGGGATCCAACGCGGGTCCTTGCGCTTGCGCAGCAGGCGGCGAAACCACTGAGCTAAATCCCCGGCCCCACATCGTAATTTTTTCTTTTTGTCCTCTTCCCCTCAATCTAGCTAGCATACACTAACCTTAAAGATTTAAAATGTAGTTTCAATTGTGGCTGGGCTCCTTAGTTGATCGGGGTTTGAAGTTTTACTGAAGAAGAATTGCAGGCAAGTAACAATCAGTAAATGAACTGGACCCACTGTTGGTAAGTATGTTCATGGTGGCTGATTCTAGCAAATAGTAAATGCTCGGTGACTGACAGTGCTTTCTTCCCATTCCCTTACACACACACACGTATACACACACACACACACACACACTCAGCTGCTTCTTCCCTCTTGGCTAATGTCTTCCTAGAACAGCTCTGTTGGGATTATAACCTGGACTGAGCATTCTCATTCTTGTTCTTTTAGCAGATGCCTTTGCTCTCACAAGAACATGTGGATTATAACAGTTTCTCACCTTTGTATAGAGCTCTACAAAGCTCTTTTATATATCTTATCTCATCTCCCCTCCTTCCCACTGTACTGGTAAGGAATGTATTTACTTTGGGAAAGATTTATCCTCATTTTACAAATGAGAAGAAAAAAAAAGAGCCTGCCAGAGATAATTTGATTTATTCAAGTGTTCATGGGCTGGATATAATGAGAACTGAAAACTAGGCCTTCTGATTTCTAGCTCCAGCGCTCTTTCCATGAAATCCTTACTTTCTGGATAAAATTAACCAGTGGAAGGATTATGGCAACATGGGTTTCACCTGCTTACATGGGTGCAGTTGGGTGCTGGGAATGGTGCTTTCCAGAAATGTGGCAGAGATGAGTGTTATTTTCTTTGTGATGCCTTAAGTTTGCCTCAGAGCTTTATTTTTAAACCAAGAAGAGTGGAGAGTAGGGGTGGAAAGAAGTCCAAAGGCCTGGCTGTTGACCTTTCCCCTTGTTGGAGGCAAGAGAAGGCTTTATATTCATTTCATTTATTTTATTCATTGCTTCAGAAAAGCTTATTCTGTGCTAGGTTCTGAGCTAGCAGCTGGGATGCAAATTGAACAGGAGGGACATATTCCTGCCTTCATGAAACAGAATGGAGATGACCAAACACACTCACATGAAGCCACTAAAGTTTGTACAGTTAGAAGAGACTAAATTCCTATGGATCAAAAATTAGCTCATGGAAATGATAACTTCACTATGAGAGGTGCCTGGGAAAGCTCTTGGGCAATTTGGTGGCTATGTTTTGGATGTGGTTTATCTTCCAAAGGTTCATGTGTTGGAAGTTGGGTCCTCAGCATGGTGGTGTCAAGGTGGTAGAAGCTTGAGGTGGGAGGTAATAAAGTCACTGGGACTGCTGGTCTCACAGAGTGAGTTAGTGACTGCTAGAATAAATTGTAAAAGAGCAAGCCTGAGCCCCGAATCTCTTTATTTTCCCTTTTAACATGTGATTGCTTCCATATGCACTCCTACCATTTTGATACCATTTGCCATGAGCCCCTCCCTAGAGGCCAAATTGATGGAGCTGCTGATTGTTGAACTTTTAGCCTCCAAAACTGAACTAAATGAAGTTTTCTCTTTACCACTACCCAGCCTCCATTGTTTTGTCATAGCAACACAAAAATAGGCTAATACAGTGGTCTTATGCATAGATTGGAGTCGATTACTTCTAGATTTCTTAAAGAGCTTTTAAAATAAATGTATGTATATGTGGGAAAAACATCAGCTAAGTACCTGCTAAGTGCGACAACTGTACTCAGTTCCCACAATGACTCCATGACATAGATGCCATTGTCCCTATATTAAGGAAGGGGAAGTCATAGATTAAGTGCCACAAATTGACTCCACCAAGCTATGGCGAAGCTATTAAGTGGTAAAAGTCAAGTGGTAAAAGTATGCCCTCCTTCTCCACTGTACCATGTTGTCTCCTTTGCCCAATTCTTGGTCTTTATGAATTATTCTTCTGGAAATTCCTTGAGAGAGCATTTCACATTCTCTAGCAAGCCAGTTTTTCATGTTTGCACTATTCTCCTCTTGTTCCCTCTTCACACACACACACACACACACACACACACACACACAGGTTAATGGGTGAGATGTATGACAGAAAACCATCCCCCTGCTCACTCCCATTAGGGGAATTCCCAGTCTGCTTTAACCCCCAAGACAGGTGGCCACTAAGCCAGTTCTTCACATTGTTGTGGACTCTGACTTCTCCATACTGTACAGTATGCTGTGCTACTTAAGTGGCTCTGCTTCACTTGATGTCAGTGGCAAGATATACTTTATCAGAAGCAAGAAAGGACTGATTTCAGAAGAAAATAAACATTTACACAAAGTGAAAAGTCTTCACTCATGGAAGTAGCTTGTGTAATTAAGCAATCTTTCTCCCCACTCCCAACCCTCACAGGTATTGAAGCCATAAGGAAATTTCAGTTCTGACTTCCCTATGATGCTGTCTTCCACATACTCCCTATCTTATTTCTCTTGGATATAGTCCACCCAAGTAGCATTACCGCCCTGTCACAGGGGTAAGCACTTCCCAGCAGGACTGCCTTGTATTCCAGAAATACTCTCTGGCTCCACCAAAATATGTACACAAAGGTTATGCATGGAAGTTAAGTGTAGGGAATGCCCCTGTAATTGGTGATATTTAAATATATGTTTTGCACATTCATGGGTGTTCTCTCTGTCCTTTTTTCAAGTATAGACACACACACATACACTTATAAATTCATAAAGTTTCCTTCAAAAAAGAAATAACAGAGAATATTTGTTTTCTGGGGAAAATTTTACATATTTTTCTTAAAGAGTCTCTAAATTTGTTAGTAAGTTTCAGAGTTTAATCAGTATGCTCAAATTTTTGAGGCAGGTCAAATTTAAAAGTACAACCTAGTCTAATAGGCCAAGACTAGAGCTATCTCTTGTTAGTTACATTCATAATAAAAATGTAGCTGGATTTAAAAATTTTCCTGACTGAAGTTCAAATGTGTTGTTTGAAGAGTTAGATTTTAAGTTGTTTTGTAAACCTTTGTTTTTTTCCTTTTTACAGAATTTGGAGAATTTGACTTGTTTTTGATTTAGAAAAGAACTGTTGAAAATATAATCATTCATTAATATTTAGGGCAGTTGAAATAGAGGAACTTTGTACCCTAACTAGATTGGGTAAAAAGTTGAAGTGTTTGATATTTTTAACTAACTAGATTTAAATGACTCAAAGATGAATTTTAAATTAAAAAGCTCAGCACAGCCACATAAATGTGACGCATGGTCTGAAAGAAAGTATGCAAAAACAATTATTTAACTATATAACAAAAAAAAGTCATCATCTAGATGGAATTAAGAAGTGCCATGCCTAGATCATCTCAAATTGTATGAAGCTGCCAGCACAGCAAGTAGTAAGCTCCATGGGGAAAATTATGTGTGGGCTCAAACTTTAGATTAAAAAAAAGAGTTATGTGTCTGATAAAAAAGGTTTACTGGAATAATTTGTTAATTAAAATTATTTTATTATTTATTTAAAGCAGTGTGGCGAATGCATGAGATAGAGTTTACGTTCATTCTCCTCTGTTCAAAATAAGAGAATGTTTTGCTTCGTATACTGTGTTTAATCATCAGGGTATTGAGGTTATATAAATTAATTGTATCTTTGCCGCAATGATGTGAATAGGTTCTCTAGGAATAACATGTTGAAGTGTCAATAACTTTTTTCTTTTACCACCCACATTATGTTATGAGTAGCACAGGGTATTTAAATGCTTTGGCAGAGAACATGAATAAAGAGCTGATCTTGAAAATACCCTTGTCATTATTTATTTTGAAATTGACGCTTTGCTCTATTTAAGGCTTACACCCAGTTTTATCTGTGTGTTTCAGATAATCCAACATATGCCTAAGAACCAGCCCCAAATGCCTTTCTTTCTTCACCCTATCTCAGATCATTCCATTTACTTTTTTGAGGAAATAATAAGAGGTGAAGAAAACATGAGTCCAGAAAAAGACATCAATTGAGGAATTTTGTTTGTTATGATTGGACAGCTGTAACTGGCCCAGTAGGATCATTTTATGTTTTATTTTGATTGAAGAGATATCACTTTGCCAACCATAATTTTTACAATTCAGCTTTTCAGTGAAAATAAAATGATCTTTTCTTTTCTATTTTCTCTTCTTCCTCTCTCTCCCTCCCTCCCTCTCTCCCTCCTTTTCTTTCTCAGATGATTGTTCCTTAAAAGTATCACTATCTGGCAGATAATTATTCTATTACTTTAAAAGTGACCAATTTGATGTCACACTTAAATAAATTCTTCTTTTTATCCTATGTTGGCTCAAACCCACATATTGGCTAAATATTTTAATCTAGTAGTATAAGTAAGTCTCTTGGAGGAAAAACTCTGGCTCTCAGTTATGGGAAGCATGCTACTGATATCTTTGACAAATATTTTACTTTTCATTAAAAAGTTTCTTTAAAAATCTACTTTAAGAAGTGACAAACAAGAATCAGGCTCATTGCCCTCCTCTAAACTGGTCTTGTGATGAATTTGGGGAGGATGCATGTTGTAGTCATTTCTGTGTTCCCAGTACCAGGCTCATAATGAAACTCATCACATTTTGATCTAAATTCAAATGCTTATCTTTTCACCTGTCTCTGTGGTCATTGGCTCTGATGGAAGGTCACCATGGCTTAAATATTGTGGAATGGGTTAATGTTCTGAGCCTTCAAATGTTCTTGAGTTATACAGCTGAGTTTTGCCTTGATCCTAATTGAGCGTAGAAACAAAGCTAACATTGACACATACACACACAAACCCAAAAAACAAAAACTCATAACTGCATTAGGATGGTTCTCTTTTCCAAGTGAAGGTCTGAAGTCATGGGTATTCCATTCTTATTGACCATATGCTCTTAATTCCTGAAGTGCTAGAAGGCACATGTGGCATCTTATGCCTCTATTTTGGGACGAGGTCTGGATAATAAATAGCAATAGCATAACAAGTGAATTTTGCCAATGGCATGCTGAAATCTTTCCAGAATGAGTGTTCATGGCTAGAATAGAGAAAGCTAAAGGTGGGGATTCCATGTATTGGAGGGGTTTCTAAAGAGGGAAGGGCAGTTTTAAAATTCAGTCAATTGATCTTCCAGGACTGCTTGTGTGAGGTGTTAAAGGAAAAGATCTTATTCCCTTGTAGGGTTTTATTCCTTCAAAGAATTCCTGCAATATATTCCTGCAAAATATTCCTGCAATAGTTCCTCTCAGGGCCACAATGTGTTTTTTACAGAAAGCATTAAAAGGCACTAGAGTCTCCTGAAATTAGGTACATTCTAAAACACCCAGTTTTGGAAGGTTAGAACTCATCAGTTTATGAATCTCTAATTTGTACTCATGAAGAAGATATTTTATTCAGTCATATACGTATATGCTAATATAAGATTCCAAAAAGTCAAGTGATTGCTTCCAGCTCCCAGCTATATGAATTCCCACAATTATAATCGAAATTCTGACCTCTGTGGTTTCTAATTATCCCTGTGTTTATACTCCCACCACATTACATTATATTTGAATTATTTTTTTACATTTGTTTCTCCCACTAGAATGTGTCCTTTATCTTATAACTTAGTTTGTAGAGTTAAAAGCAGGGTTCTGAAGCCAGGTCACCTGAGTTTAAATTTCAGCTTCTTCCATGACTGTCGGTGTGACTTTGGATTCGTTGCTCATTTCAATTCCTTTCATTCAGTCTTCTGGAAAATTTGAAAGGCAGTATTGCCAACTCATAGAGTGTTAAAGGACTAACGGGGCTAATTTACACAATTAGAATAGTATTGAGTCAAAGTGGGAGCTAAAAACATGCTAGTTGTTTCTGACACATAGAGTCCTTCAACAAATATTGTTTGAATAAGCAATTATTAACAAAAACATCTCTTACTGTTGATGCTATCCAAACTTTTCACATTGGTAGATGCTTATGGGGGTAAGCATGTTCATTTGAAGATGGTTTCTGATTTGATGGTGTGAGTCATGTCTTTCTATACAAAGTGAAAATACTCTCTGTGTGGTCTTCCCTTTGTTTTATGTATAAATATATTAGCTCCTGGTCAGGAGCTATGGTATTAGCACTGTTAATTGTCTATATGATAACTCTCAGCCCAACATTTCCACAAAGCTCATAATTTTTATCCTCTGTTACATCATCATAACACCTCTAGGCAGGCCAACTATGTTCAGTTCAGTCTTGGACTTCAGGCTAATCAGACTCCTTTCTCATTGATGGGAATCACTGGCATAAGATATTATTTCCAGATTTGACTCAAGACAAAGCAATTAATTTTTCAGATAATGAAGGATGCATTAAGGATTAAAACAAAGAACAATTAGCATGTATATGAACTTGGATCATCACTTACACAAATGCCAACTGTCATTTATTTGAAATAAGATATGCATTTATTTGAGTCATGGGGCCTGGTAGAGTGATAAGATGTTTAAGCTTCTATAGTTATGTTTAAATTTTTGTTTTTTAATATTTTACAACAGGAATCTACTCTCAAGTCAGAGTTTTACAAAATAATTCTTTAATCATCAACAGATCTTAAGCAATTAATATTTGTGACTAAATAGCAAATTTCCATAAATGGAAGACCTTCATTTTGTGTTACCTGCTAATTCTTCAAAAATTATATATGCTTTGAGAATAGTACGATCCTAACAGAGTTAACTTATGCTGAAATGTACTAGAAACTCTTTCCAGATAGTAAGCTCTTGATAAATCAAATCAGATATTTAAAATGTCCTAAAGCAAATAAGGAAGCATTCTTTCTCATTCTAAGGTTTCTTCTCTGACATTATTACTGCTTACTGCTATTATTATTAGGTTTAGCATCCCTCTTTGTGCTGATACTAACAAACACACACAGAAATAGTGAGTTTTTTGAAAAAAGTGAAATCATGTCACTCGTATTATTCCCCAGTTTATCTTTTTCACTTCCCAGTATTCATAGGAACCTTTCTAAGTTAGTGTAAAAGATGGCCACATCCTTTTTAATGTTCACAATGAATTCCATTCTATAGTTTCTTTACCCATTTCTCCTTATAGTGGACATTTAAGTTATCTCTAAGTTTTCACTATTACAAATGATGCACAATAATTCTTTCTGTACCTATCTCTTTATATGACTATTTCTGTGTAAGGAATTTCTAGTAGAGGAGGTCATAAAGTAGATCTTTGGGAAGCATTACCAATTATTTTTTAGGCAGTTAGGGTCTTCAATGTTTATTGTCATTGGGGAGGGCTGTTCTGATTCTGAAATCAGACAGAGAAAAAAAATAATTTTTTCAAGAATTTGGCTTTCGAATGCTTAAATCCTTAGGGTAATGAAAACTTTTAGTAAGGACAAAATATGAGTGAGACACATCATGAAAGACTGCAGAATTTTTGGTTTTGGTTAGAAAAAGTTTGACATGATGGAGAAACGGGGGAAGGAGAGGAAGTGAGGACAGTGGAGGCATTAGTAAGTTCCTAGTTCCGGGCCCTGTCCTGTTTCCCAGATGATAATCTCAGAGAGGAAGCCAGCCCCAGGAAATGCAGCCCTAGGTAGACAGCAGAGTCCTAAAGAAAAAATGCTATGTGTTGTATAGCAACAAATCTTAGCCTGGCTAAGATTCCCAGGGCCTAAGCTGGGCACAGTAGTGGCAGAATTATTCCAAGTCCTTTCATCATGGCATAAAAGGAGGGGAGAAAGTTGCTAGCTTTGCCACCAGAACAAGAGATCGTTTATTGATGATCTGCTGGGATAAGGTCTTAGGACTTCACTGGGGGATGCCCACAGGGCCTGGTGACTATGCAGAGGACCATGTACCTTTCCCTCTTCCCCAACATCTTGACATGATATCAGCCGCAGAAAGACTTGGGGGGAAAGAGAACCCTGAATGGATGAAGTCTGAATTTCTGTGATGCAGCAAAATAATAGACGCCCCCCCGCCCACCCCGCTGCCCCGCAACACCATGCTAACTATGGAACCCAGGGTTGTGTATTGTTAGGAAAGTGCTGCACTTCTGAGCTACACCCCTAGACCTGGACTCTGAGATTCTTTTCTCATCCATGAGTTTGGGTGTTTAAAATGTTTTTATAGCTGCTACAGTGTTTTCTTCTCCCCTTAAAAGGTTCTTCTATTTATACTCCCACCATATTAGAGAGTTCCCATTTCTTCTATCCTGGTCAACACTAGATGCTATTAAACTTCACACACACACACACACACACACACACACATGTTTGCCATATATATATATATATATATTTGCTAATTCAATAAAATTAAGGCTATCTCACTTTAATCTTTACTTCCTTGCTCAGTGATGAGGATTATTTCATATATTTATTGATTATAGTCTTCTTGTTTGATGATACACTTTTTATCTTTCACTTAAAAACAAACTATTGGCTAATGACACTGATGTTTAGTCTTTAGTCATTACCACTCTATTCAAAAGAGAATGGACATATCATTACCTTTGTTTCTCAATGATAATTGTTGATCCATTATAGAAACAGTCTTTTCAACATTTCTCATCTCTTATTGCTTTGTTTAATGTCTGAAGTATAAATATTATAATTTTTATATAGAAAAATTCAGGTAGGGAAGGCTTGAAAGGGACAGTGAGAAATATTTTCACTTATTTTCCATGTTTTGTATGTTTCTAATGAAAAATAATATTTAAAAAATACATCATTGATTTCTGAAGTCAGAAGAAAAACATTACAAGGATTGTGACGGGTTATTTGCTAGGTTTTCTTTCTCTGAGCTCCTTCCAGTGGGTATAAAATTTATTTAAAACCCTATTTGCTTGTGTTATTTTATTTGAATTTTTTATCAGGGGATATTCCTTCTCTCAGTCTTCTGACAAATCTCCGCTTGATGTTTTGGTGATCTTTTAAAGCTTAATATGTATCACTGGCCAAACTGTGATTTGCTCTAATGGTCTTACACTTAACAATGATTTTCATTCGAGGTAGGAAAATTGGTGTTTGTGTGATGTTGGTCACTGGCAAAAACACCAAGGGTCCAAATCTCCTCTCTTTGCTTCTGCCTGGTCCTCTCCATTCTCTCAAATTCTTAGCTCTCTTTCTATTTAATAAGTTCTGAGAATTAGAGCTGCTAACTGTTCAAATAGAGGCCAGGTTGTGAGGCTTTGCCATCTGAAAGCTGCTTTGATGCTGTCTGTGAAATGAACTTGTGGACACCCACTGCAGCATTGGCATCCTGGGCAGCCTCAGCAGAGATCAAAGGCTACCCAATGCCTGGAGGCAACTCCCGGAGGACAGTGCTGAAGCTCCTGGCAGGCTCTTTCTGCCTGCCTGCTGGACAACACCACTACCTGTCCCGGGCCTGCCGATCACAGAGGGCTTTCAGTGCTCAGCCCCATTCTTTGGCAGCTGGGATTCCAAGTGTACTTAGAAACTGTAACCAACTCTGTTAATTTTAAAACAAAGCAAGAATACTTCTGCTTTACTTTCTCCAACACTGTCCCTTTGTCTCTTCAGGGCTGACGACATTCCTTTAGCTGTCATGTACCATGGCTGAAATGATTTAAAATGTTATAGCAGGGGGCACTAGGATGGGCAGCCAGGAACAAACAGCTCTCTGGTTATCAGAACTGATGTTAGCCAAATTCTGCCTAACACTCACCAGAAAGTTTGAGAACAAAGAGGAATTAAACTAAATTCCACCTAAAACCACCTTTATTCCTTGTGCTAGCAAGATCCCATTTTCCCACCTAACCTGACATTTGGCATTGGAAAGAGTCAGTTTTATTCAAGTGACTGTACTCATTTGGATATAGACTGAATTCTAAGCACTTTATAAAGGTGCTTTAAAACTTTTTTTTGTTTTTCTAATAACTTTGAAAATATACAATGTAAAGTAAAAATACTTAGCAATTGACCCACCATTGTTAATTCAGAAAGCAGGAAGTATAGAAGATTCCAACATAGGAGATGTCTCCCTTGGTAACTTGCTCTGTCTTATTCTAATAGGAAACAGTGGTTCTCTTTTGGGTAATCTGCCAAGGGTATCTTCTTGAGCTACTGAGAAAACTTTCTCCCTTCAAGGAAATCTAAGTTCTTTTCTGCAGGATTGAATGTGAAGAAACGTGACTCAAAATCTAAAAAGCACAGTCCTCCACAGCTTAGGCAACTCACTCTACAGACATAACAAACTCTGTGCTAGACTTTCATTTTTTATCAGTCTGGGGACAGGAGCTAGATAAGCAGGAGAAAATCCACAGATAAAGGCACCCTCCCAAGTAGAGGCTGTGGGCGGTAATTTTCCCCAGTGGCGAGGAGTCAGAGTATTATGGATTTGCAAAGACCTTGCCTTCGTGTGGATATTGTGACATTCTTGTGGGAAAATGAAAACATAGTGCGCTGTGTATACCATGGTGTATTTGACATCGACAAGCAAGGGTTTCAAAGTGAGGTGGGATTGTCTGAGGTCCCACACCCTGCAGGTGTGTGGTTAGCAGCCGGCTAACTGGGTTACTGGAAATTAGCACAGGAAAACAGAGCCGCCTTTTTGGCTCCCTGCACATCTGCTAGTGTGGAATTCATGGATGGAAACAGAAGCAAGCTGCATTCTGAGACTGATGGGCAAAATCCCTTGTTAGTGCTGAAGAAGCTGAAAGCAGGTAAAGGATGGATCTGATTAGGATCCGCCTCAGCTAATCAGAGTAGTTTGTCACTTGTTCTTTGGACTGAATTCTGACTCCTGTGTCATCTAGTCATCCAACACATTTAACCAGCTTCAAGCTTTCTTATCTGATACCTCTAATCATCCTACGAGCCATGTAAAGCCATAATGGTGTCCTCACTAACAGGTGGGGAAACTGAGACCCAGAGGAGTGAAAGAATTGCTTGGCCTCATGGAGTAAGACTGTGTGGGCAAAGTAGAGCCCAGATTTTGGGCCTGAAACCAAATCTAAACCCCCTTCTGTTGCCTGTGTCCTTCTATCATCTGTGCATGCCTGGTATCTTCAGTATTTTTCTGACTTCCAAGCTTCAATTGACCACATTTACTTAAGGAACAAAACAATCCCTTCTTCCCCAAAAAGAATTTTATATATTTTCATTATTAATCAAATAATATAGATACACAGTAAAAAGTACAAGAGCAAAGGAAGAAAATAAATATCACATCTAATCCCACCACATCGTAGCTATCTATGTTTTGTGAACTATCCTGCCACACTGATTGGGTAAATACTATACATTTATGCAAATTGTAACATTATTAAATAAATAAGTAAAATAAATTGAAAAGTATAAAATGAGATTATTTGGTATAGAATGAGACTGTTTTTTAAATTTACCTGCAGTACGGAGAAGAGTCAAGCCAATATCACACTCTTCTATGATGTATACACTACTGTGAATACCTACTTTTCTACTTTATTTTATTTTTAAAATTTATTTTACTTTTATTTTGGTACTGGGGATAGAACTCAGGTCCTCTACTTTTCTCCTTTATAGGTAGAAGAAGGTATTTCATTTTACCTCTGCATTTTCAAGTTTGCTATACCATAAAGGATGTTGCAATGATTATGCTAATAACTAATTTTTGCCCAGATCCTTATAATTTCTTCAAGATTTTTCCTAGAATTAGAACTGCCAAGTTGAAGAGGATGTACATATTTGTAATTCCCACTAGGAAGCAGTGCAATGAGGACCTACTTCTCTACCCCTTCAGCATTACTGGGTTTTAGAATTAAAATTAAGGCTTCAAATAATTTATATAGTTGCATAGGGGAGGCAGGTAACATATGGTAATAAAGGAAACTCTTCCTTTATTTGATTTATAAACAAAATAAGCACAACACATTTTCTCCACTTACCTAACCTCAGAAGATCAGCTACTATAACAAAATAAGATCCCTGAGAGGGAACATTAAAGAAGATTTTGTTCAATCCACTCTTCAAAGGCTCTGAGAAAATATCACCAAGGGAAAGTCCAATCCATCAGTGGCCCATGGCCATATACCTTCTTGTATAATCCCCTCAATTTTTACAAGTTAAGTAGGGTTAAGCTGGGACAGCACTTGGGAAAAGGTCCTCTAGTGGAATCCCAAGTACTATGTAAAGCATTGTTCATGGTGTGTAAATGTCTACCCTGTGCAAACAAGCAGTGTAGCACTTTCCAAAATACATGTGTGCTAGTGGAAAATATTGTATCTTGTTGATGAAGAGAGTGTAGGAACTAACTGGGAATGACCTGTCTGATTTGCCAGATTTCTTGGAAAGCCTGTGAAGCAATCAGTACAGCTGCGTCTGATGGCTTGGGGTGGGGAATTAACCGCCCCAGTTCCCCATGTAGGTGGAAGACCACCTATTTTTTACTGTTACAAGATGGTTCAAGAAAGTACAAGGAACTTCCAGCTGGGATGACCACGTTGCACTTCCCAGCTGTCAAGCAAAACGAAGAGCTGGTGCACTGATCTAAGCACTTCAAGGGAAAAGAGAGATATGGAGAAGTCATTTTCAAGAGGCTCTCTACCCTTCAGCAACTCCACCAGACACCACCCAAGCCTTTCCCTTCACTTTCCTCCCCTCAAAACTGCTACAATAAAAGCCCACAAAGTGAAAGTGTTGCAAAGGGGAAGGGAGCCAGAAGGCACACTAGGAAATACCTTTCAAATAGCTAAAAGATCAATTGTGATGAGTCAGGCAGAAGGGCTGTTTAGAGAATTTTGTTTGATATGACACAAATTCAATGTGCACTCCCAGTGTTTTCCGACACTGATCTCCAAGACACTATGGATTGAACCTAAAACAAAATTTAAAAAAATCTTCCTCAGGGGTTGGGTTATGCCATAAATTAAGAAGATTTTTAAAAAATAGTTTCCATCATAAAGTAGAAAAAGTTAAGAGGCTCTTAACAAAAGTAGGCGTATCACTGCAGTTTGTTGATAACTGATGGGGACCAAAGATAAATGAACACGAATGCAACAAATGAATATAAAGCCAGTATATAAGGAAATAGATTTTTTTTAACTTTAAAGGCCATTATTTATTTAATGATTACATTGACTTTATCCCTACTAAAAATTCTAGAATGAATTAGTAATCAAAGCAAGTAAAGTTGGCTATTGGGTTATTGTTTTTCAAGTATGCTTTTAAAGAAATTTGCATATTACAGATGATGTTTTAAATTCAGATATGTTGTAAATGATACTTTTTTTAAATGTGGGAAAGTATTTCCTATCCCTAGAAAGTATTTTCTGTCACTACAAAGTATCTTTTGAAGCAATTGAAAACAATTTTCAACATTGTTTCTATGAGTAAATTAAAAAAAAATAAATGAAAGGTAGGTATGAAAGAGCTAAATTTAACATTGTGCATATTAGCAATGAAACATTTTGTTGCCTATTGAAAATTAAGTATGTATGGTGAACATTTCATTGCTGCCCTCAAATTTACTTCGTGCCCTCAACAAACCTTGTGACTTGACAAGTATCATCTCTGATGCAGAATTTCTCCAATCACTGAAGGATTTCAGTTTCTAGTTTAATCCTCTTGCTGCCATATGAAATAAGGCCCCCCAAATCAATGAATCTGCTTTTAAAGGTTAAAGAATGAGAGGGCACTCCAAATCTCAAGTTCCTTTCCCATTGGCTTGGGAAATAGATATATAAGAAATGGATGGTCAACTTACTTTGGAAAGCTTCTCTGAGACAAGCTGTGAGTTGTATAATATAAACTAAAATTTTGGCTTTCATTATGTTAGACAGATAAGATAGAAATTAATATGAAGTCAGAGATGGATTGGACACTCCAGGAAGTCAGCCCAAAAGGTGAAGATATCAAAATTGTGGCTGGTGGCAAATTTGAAGAGATCCAGGCCTCAAGATGGAGATGCAATAGCCAGGCCTGCCAGCCTCTCTAGAGATAAACAGCAATTTGAGATTATAGTGTAATTAGCAGCACTTTGTCCACTGAGCTCAGATAGGCATCAGATGCACAGATGGGGGACCAGAACATCTGCACCCATCCTTTGCCAAGAATGCCTTTGTTCTTTCCATATACTCTTGCTATGTGATTTGTTTCCCTATTGGATCAATCTTAGCTAAACGACTATACTTTTAATCCTATAGGTTGATTGTACTTTGAACTGTGTTGTATCCATGTTTCGATTTTATTGTATAAATTATCCTTGACAAAGAATCTCAGTAGCCACCCACTTTGGGGATGCTTCCTATCTCCCAGGAGCTTTCTCTCAATAAACCTTTCCTATTCTTAACCTCTGTAGTAGTCTAAAGTTATTCTTCGGTATTTGGGGGACACAAACTCAGCACATCCGATATCTAACAGGTTGGGAGTTATTTTCCCTGTCTCACATCATCTAAAAACTAGGTAGCCCTCTTCTAGCCTAACAATCTGATGATGCCTCTTGGCACAAAAGAATGCTAATCCCTGTTTTCCAGCCAAATTCCAAATGGTTCTGTAAAGCTTACTTCCTCTTAGAAGGTTTAGTAAGAAAAAAGACTTTCTTTATTTCCTGTCCTCAACAGCGGGGGGCGGGGTACTGAATGGATTTACAAAACATATTAGAAATACTAGGTATATGACTTAGAATTTTAAAGTCTGCAAAATGTTTTTTGGATAGAAAACTATTCAGTAAATGAGATATATTTTATAGTGTCAATGATTTATCTTGATAAATGTCACCATTTAAATTCCCTGGAAAAGGAAAAATAAGGGAGACTATTAGCCTGAAATAAATTGCCATTGGAGCCTTTTCTACTACACAATATATAAGGTGTCCTGAAATAAGAAATGTGATACCAGTGAACAGACCTTGTGTCCAGAGCAGTGTCACAGCATGTTCAGGTGTACTGGCTCTGTCTTCGAGCTGGTGCCTCTGTGAAGGGTCCCTGCTGATCCTATTCCACCTTTGGTGCCTTGTTGGAATGGTAGATTAGACATATGAAACTTTGGCCTATATTCCTTCTGGAAAATATATATTTTTTCTAACTCTGGAAATATTGAATTTATTTTCACAGGCAAAATCCTAAGGCAAATGAGGAAATCGACCATAAATTCCTTTTTTAAGTATCCACTAGTGGCTTCATTCTGTTTATTTTGGGTTTTAGCATGTAGTAGGTCCTTAGTCTTTTACCTTTTCCTGGTTAACTTGTTGCAGTGTGCGTTACAAGGCAGACATGCCAGTTCTTCAGGACAAGAGCTTAACATTCAGCTATTCAATCCAGAAAAACAACAAGGATAACAGGAAGAAGCTGGTCTGACAGTGAAATAAGTCAGGTTCATTTTGGTTGACAGGGTAAGAAATTGTACCCATCAAGGAGAATTTAAATGGATTTATTAGAACACTAATTTAAAATTTTTTTTAATTTCCATGTCTTTCTTTCCTTGTATTCTGATGGCTTATAATTAGATTTATTTCTCTATAACACACAATTCACTTTTGATCATAGGCTTTCATTTTCCAAGACGTACTGTTTCATCTTGTTTTTCATTTTAACTTTTATCTTTTATACTTACAAGAGCTTTAGTTTTCTTTTTAAAAAATAAATTTCCTAACTTTAAATAGACAATTTCCTTCTTGTAAAAGTGTAATTAATACTTGTCTTCTCTATTTCTTTTTTCTCTCCTATTCTTTCTAAACAAAAACATCTTTGGAAGGCTGAGACAGGGAGATCGTAAGTTCGAGCCCAGTCTGGGCAACTTAGCAACTAAATGGGCACTTTTCTAGAAAATAAAAAACAAAAGAGATCTGGGGCTATAGTTCAATGTGGAGGCCCTGGGTTCAATTTTCAGTACTGTAAAAACAAGCAAGCAAGCAAGCAAACATTATCAGCTGCCTTAAGAGTAATGGTTGAGGGCCGAGGATTTAGCTCAGTGGTTCCGCTGCCTCCTTCCAAGTGCAAGATCCCGAGCTTGATCCCTGGTACAAAAAAAAAAAAAAAGAAAGAAAAGAAAAAAGAAAGAAAGAAAGAAAAAAGAGTAGTGGTTGATTTCCATAGGAAGTTAAAGGATACATCCTCTTTCCCAAACTATTAAGAGACCAGATTTTAGGGGTGAGGGGCCATTGTTTTAACTTCTTGACTCAGCTCTTGTACTTAAACTCTTGAAAACTGTAGTCTAGAATAAGCCAACCACTGCCTGTTTCTCTACTCTCCAGAGAATCTTCATCCCAAACCTCCATTCCTGTGACAGAAAACATGGCACTGGCAAAACTGTGGAACAAGGGGAGCCAATTTTTCCTGGAAATCTGTCAATTGAGTAACAATTCTCTAAAAGTAATCACCTTAGAAGACCTCAGAGTATTGTACAGGATTTTTGCTGGGAGCTGCTAAAGCATTTACCTGAATACCAAGCCTTTCCAAACACTCCAAGTTCCTCTGTATTCTGTGCTCCCTGATCCTCCTGTACCCTTCACCACTGATCATGAGCCACAGGGGATCTCTGCCACCATGAACAAAGCTGCACACTTTTCACATCCTGCATATGTTCTGACTCGGTTTCCCTTTCCATTGCAACAGGCTTTTCAGACAAACTAAACAACATTCTTTGCATGCTTCAGCCAGGTAATCTCCAGGATTGACTTTGGATGTCAAGTACTTCTGCCTCCTCTTTGCTGGCATGTGAAAATCCGAGAAATCTGTTTAAGAAATGTAGCAAACAGAAAATGTTGACAGAAAGTGTCATATCTTTGCTTTTCTTATTTGTAAACAAAGTATTTATTTATTTAAATCAGAAATTTGTTTCAAGGGAAAGTTACAATTTTTAATTTTTGACATTTTCCTCAGTGTCTGATGGAAGAAACTGAGGCAGGCTCTGATGCCCTGATGAAGCCTAAATAGTTATGAGATACCAGCCGGGGCTGCATGAAGAGTATGCAATACAAAATCTCTGGGGGGAGCTATTGGTCACTGTATTTGAGATTAAAAATGATTTGCTGTTCAATTCCAGTTAAGGGAGGAAGGAATCATCTCCAAGATTGAGTATCTGTTATTTGGTGATGACTACTGGTCTCATTGAAAAATTCTCCCGAGTGTAGATACATAACTTTCCTTTGATTGTGGAAGAGTTCTAAGAGTTGTTCACTTTCCCAGAACTTTATGTTACTGTCATCAAAAAGGAGCTATAATGGGAGATCGTGGTGAGAGGAAAGAGGCTGAGCTTACCCACATCACTGTTGAGAGGTTTCATTGGATGTGACTGTTACATGTACCTCCAGTAGCAGACCTGAGAAATCTAGGAAATGTGGAACAAGAAATAGGTAATGTTCCAAGTGGAAGCCATGATGGAATGTGGCTATTGGCAGGTAATCATCAGGAAAATAGAAATGGAACTCACTGGATAAAGTGGGAAGGAAGAAAAGGTAGAGAGAATGTGCACCTGGGAATAAGGTTTAAAATACACATGTATATTTTTGGGGTGAGGTGCCACATATTCGATTCTAAGATCTTTGGAGCCCATGCCACAAACAACCTTATCAATGACACAGGTGTCTCAACTGAACTAACCGTGAGATGGAGCCCTTTACTTTCCCAGGTGTTGATTTGCATTTTTAAAGTTATTTTTTAAATAGAATTGGCAATAGAAGAGGGTTCTCATGGGCACATAGGCGAGGAGAAGGTAGTGATATGTAGAAAGGACTCAACAACATCTAGCTCCAACTGACCCTACCGACTAATTTATACAACTAGGGGGATCAGTTAAATGAGAGAACTCTGCACGGGGGATTTAGGAGGAGTTAAGTTGCAAGGGGTTCACCTTCTATAATTACATTCATCAGCTCAGGCGGTATAGACATCTCCAGAAGGAAGGGTGAAGTGTAGGTAAGACAAGGCTGAATTGGAGAAAACATGCTCAGAAGTCTTGCATTCCTTTTTCAATACTCTAGAGACATCTATGGGACTTCCCAGAAATACACAAAGGTGGAAGAATATTGCAGGAGAATGAACCATTGAGGATATAAATTTAGATTCTGGAGCAAGCCAGAATTTTGTGCCTCGTCCAGCATCCTACTTGTATGCAGCTGCTGTTGTGTAGAGGATACTTGGGTTCCATCTGGTTTACATCATCTGCGGGAGCACATACAGCAGTTGCTCAGGAGATGGACACTGTTCTTGATTCTCAGATGGTGCAGAAGGATCTTCCCCAGGGCCAGAAAAAGAGTTGCTCTTCCAAGGGGTGTTTGTTAGCTCACGTTGTGTATTATCCCTTTCACCCCTTTCCAACACTACTGATTTGCGTTTTGAGGCCTGGAACAACTGATTCTACCTGATTCTAGGGCAGAGCATATGACCTAAACTAACCTGATTAGTGCCTTCTATGAACAGATTATCATAACGTTAAGGTTTGGGCACATATTTTTTTGGGGGGGGGCATGTATTTTAAGCCACCTAATTTAAGCCATCAAAACAGATGAAACCTCACATCTTTTCCTGGAAATATTGGAACATCAGGTATATTGTTGAAGATATTAATGAGAAAGTGTGTTCTTATGGGTAGGGTTACAGCCATTCTGGGACCAGGAAGAAAGCACATCTTAGCAAGAAAAAGATCTCTATAATAGAGTAGCTTGATTAAACTCATCTATAGCCTACTTTTCCCGTGGTATTTTCAGTAACATGAATCCTCCCTTATAGTTTAAACATTGAGTGAAACTTTTTGCTACTTATTACTGAAAGCAGTAAAGATGTGCAACACTAACCAACATCACCAATATCATTTGTGAGGCAGCATTAAAGGCTCTACTTTACTTAAGGAAAATGCCCACGATACCACGAAATTTGATAGAGCTGATGAATGTCTTCCCTCTGGGAGGCACCATAATTGGAGGGAATCCCATAAAACATAGCCATTTGTATCTCAAGTTACTTCATTCTAGACTCTAAGCAACTAGGGCGTAGAAAACATGCCCATTTATTTTACTTAAAATAATGCTGAATGTAGTAGTGTTTATAAATAAACAATGGTGTTGCTAATGTTTATATTAATATTTTTTTTCTGTAAAAATAATGAAGTAACTGGTGATTAACACAATACCAATTTTCTAGGAAAATAAAATCAGAAATGAAATAATTTAGTTTAGGAAGATCTTAGAATTAATGGCAGGGTCAGACCATTCAGCAGTTTTCCAAAAAGGTTTACTGAAGCCATGTAGGTCCCTGAGATACCAGGCGAGTCACTGTGGTTCCTATTCTCATGGTACTTACAATTTAGATTAGAAAAAGCAAGGGAGTTTTGTTGTCTCATGGGATAACTTTGATAAATGGGTTGTGAATCCCTGAAGGCTTGGTTGAGAAAAAGTCCCAGCCTGTGACTTGATTCAGTTAGACAGAGCTCCCGGGTCCAAGCTTACCTAAAGCCTGAGCTCCCTCTATTACCATTAACGGCATCTGCTGTGGACACAAGGCTGAAGGTGGCATTGGCTCTCACATTTGCTCTCTCTGGCCAAGGGCATAATATTATGTGTTAATTCTAAGTCCTGTATGTTTTCTGCTCAGTCACTGCAATAATAATATTCAAATATCATATGCTAATGGTACTGTGCTCAGAAACATACTACTTTGGTTATGCAAATATATTTGTACCCTAAATTGAATGAATTCAAGAAGGATTCTGTTGAAAACCATGAAAAAAGCCTACAAGAATAGAAGAAAATTCTCCTAAAATATTATATGTGGTATTTTTTTAGTTCTGCTTTATAGAGAAACAAGTCTGTTGGAATTTATGAGGGACATACTTGCATTTACCAGTGACCTCTGAAAATGATGAGCCTGGTTTGATATAAGCCCGGACAGAGCAAACCCGGATCTTGTTGGACCTGATGATTTTGTACACAACAGTTTTTGCAAGGCAATTTGTTGAATTCAAATTTCCTGAAGAAGATGACATTTTCTCTAGTGGGACTCGGCCCAAGAAAGCTGTTCAAAATGGTTAGTGTGGATGAAGAAAAGAAAGGGTATTTTAGTATTCTCATGTCTCTAATTTAATTCCAAAATGGGAGTTCTGTACCCCCAGCACAGTTAAATGCTTTCTGTAGCATGATGAAGAGTGGTAGGAGGGAATTCAACCTGCCAGAGCCACACAGATTTATACCTCATAATAGCTACCAATGCGCTGCTGTAAAATTTTACGTTTCAGCTAAATTACTAATGACTTTCAGGCCCTTGCCAGAAAGTTTCGAGTAGGCTTATAAAGGGAGATGAGAAAATGTACAGTCAAGTATTCTTAGGAGCAGTGTGTGTGTGTGTGTGTGTGTGTGTGTCTGTAAGCGTGCACGCACATGTGTGTGTGTTTTTCATTTAGGATTATGGGACACGTGCTCATCATTTTTTACCATCTTGATTAAGTGTAATTGGGTCCTGGCAAGCCACCCTTCCCTATCTTGGAGTCTGTGGTGTTTTTGCATTTTCACACGGGTTATCTCCAGGAGGTTAGAGCAGGAGGTTACTTGGTTGCCTTATGCCTGTTCTCCAGGGGTGGCCGCATTTTTTTTGACATATTGGGCTTCACAGTGATTTACAGATTAAGGCTCTGGCCTGTCCCAGGGCCAGCAGGACTGCTGTTCTCTCTTGAGGACACATCTTGCTGCTTGGAACCAGCTCTGCTTTGCTTTCCCTCTCATTATAGTCCTTAGCCCACATTTCCTTTTGGCACCAAGCACTTAGTTATTTTGATGATGTGCTGGATTTGCCTCCTGCCTCTACCCCCTGCTGACTTGTGAAAATGACCACAGTGAAGGGAAGCAGGTGATGAGGAACAAGCTCTACCCTGGCCACCCACCCCTCTCCCCACTGCCAGAAACGCTCTCCTTCAGCAGGAGAACTGCAGTAGAAGCCTCAAAGAGCAGGTTTGCTTTGTTTGCACTGATTGAGCCCACCCAGCCCCTCATTGTCTGCATTCATCCTTTCCTACTGCAGAACCCTTGCAGAACACAGGAGCTCATAGTACCCTGCATCAGGAAGAGGGGTAGGTCTCACTTGTCCTCTTCTGGGGCTGAGGACACTGATCAGTCATTCTCAGGACCTCCTTTGTACATGTGCAGCTCTTTCACTCTGACAATGGCCCTGATGGCTGATGTTTATGCCCACTGACCATACAAATGTGCAAAAGGTGAAGTTGAAAATACTGTTAAACATATCCTAAGATAAAAATGAAAGCTATTTAATAAACATAGGTATGATCAAAAAAGCCATAAAGCCTAGTGTTCATGTGTATGGATTTACCCCTCGATGTTCACACTTGATTATTTACTAGGAATTGCCCACCTGGGCTACTTTACTCTTTCCTATTTCTATTACAACCTAAGCTTTTCATACTGGCCCAATAAGAGTCTTTTTTTTTTTTTTTTGACTCTTTGATACTCTCATCCATCATGCTTTCCATTTGCTGGTATGCTTGTGGTGCTCAGTCATTTTTTATTTTTATTTTTATTTTTTACTGATTTCCACTGTGTCTCTATACTTTTAAATTTAAGAAAGTTTCACTTTAAGTCATTTACTGTGAAAAATTTTCCACTCCCATAGACACACAGTATTGTGTATGAGATACATCCACAGCAATATATCCAAGCTTCTCTAGGATTGATTTCTACAGGAGTTTGTATTATTAGCATAAGATAGACTTGAAAGTTGTTAAAACCTGATAACTTATAAATGCATTTCATTAATCATTGTTCATTTGATATTTTGTATTTTCTTCAAATAATGCTTTTAAGAATGGCCCCCATATTTTCTTTTAACAAGGCACCTATGTTTCACAAATGAGGAAACTGAGACTTAGGTAGGTAAATGTGCTTTTTTACTGGCTCATTCAAGTGTTCATGTGTAGACCTTGAATCCAGATCTGTGTCACTTCAGGGTTCCTTCCAGTTCTCTATACTTGGCTATAATTAAGTTGTGTAGCTAGCAGGGCCGGTGGCATAATCTTGAGTGCAAATGAGGGTTTTATTTTAAATATAATTTAATATGATTGGAGGCAAGGAGAAGAAGGGAGGTCAAGTCCTCCAGGACTTTTCCAGGTGAATGTCAAAGTGTTTATGTGCAGGTCAGGGTCAGTCCCAGTCTGTGCTCTAATCTCTCTGGTCTTCCCTTTTCCACATTAGTTTTCTGAGCTTGTGGTCTGGAGACAGCATGAGAACTGCAGTATCTTGCACCACATTGTACAGTCAAGCTCTATGTTTGCCCTGTTGCAGTGGAACTAGGGCTCCCTTGTCAACCTCATGGCTTAGTGGGGTGACTATACTGAGCTATGTGGTTCTGCGGCTGATATTTACTCAGCTGGTTTAGCTTTGGCAGTGAGGCCTCTGAGACCTTCCTCAAAACCACCACCGCGGCTCTCTGGGTTTCTTTTGAAACATCCACAGGCTTGGACCAGAAAGTAGGACTGAGTGGTCCCAGCATACTCAGATGTCTTCCAGAGACTCCCAGATAATACTAGCTTATGCACCTCATGGCCAGGAATGGTGTTTAGCTCTGAATTTGGCACTGTCATGTGGCAATCACCCTTCACTGAAGACACATACTAATAAAATATACAATTAAAAAATATTTAAAAAATTAAAAAAATATTAAATCCCCAAAGATAGCCAAGCATGACTTGTGCCTTGCCTCCCTTTCCTTTCCTTTCTTTTCCCTGCCCATTTCTTCCTCCCTCCTCCTATTCTTTCTTTGTGCTAGGATTAAACTGTAGTCTTGCACGTTAGGCACATGTTCCCCTGCTGAAAGACTTGTACGGTCCCCCTCAGTCTTCGTGAGGAAGAAGCAACAGTAGACAATCTGTGACTCTTGGAAACTCATCAGGGTGATGTGGCAGCCCTGGACACTTTGGGCCACGGAGAGCTCACCTACTGTCATAGGAATGAGGAATTCCTGCTCATTTATGGGTTCAGTGATGTCTGTGGGACATAACCTCTTATTTTCCTTCTTTCTTTTCCTCTCTTCTCTAATATCATAGGCTTATTCATGGAGGAATATTATGTGTAGCTCATATTCATAACTATTATTTTATTATTCTATTTTTATTGTATTGAGACTTCTCTGCCATGAAGTTCTTAGAGGCAAGATGGAAAAATTAAGACTTATAGTCTACAGTCATAGGTAGAAATCCCTTCAGCTTCTAATTCCTAGGCCAGCTTTCCTTCTGTCCACCTATTCTGCTGTTTATAGGATGGAGTGTGGCCAGGTCTGAGGTGGATACATCCTCTGAGAACCCAATCTTTGATATATTAGTTGTATAGTTTGCCAGGGATGCCTGTCTGCAACCTGTGATCTATCTTGTTAAGCTATCTGACCTCAATTGCTTTTTTTTATAAACAAATGAAAAGTATAATCTTCCAACCTTTAAAAAGTCAGAGCCTCCAGGTGATGTATTCATTTACTGTAACTACCGCAACAAATTACCACACCACTGGTAGTTTAAAATAACAAAAATTTATTCTCTCATGGAAATTTAAATAACAGAAATAACAGAAGTTTATTCTGGCCTTTCTAGAGGCCAGCAATCTGAACTGAATTGTCTGAAAAGAAATCTTCCCTCCAAAGTGTCTAGCAGGAGAATCTTTCTCTCCCTCTTCCAGCTTCTGGGGGGACCTAATGTTCCTTGGCTGTGGCAGCGTAATTCCAATCTGCCCCTTTGTTGTCACATGCTCTTCTTTCCTATGTGTCTGTTTCTCCCTCCCTTCTCTTACAAGGACATGTCATTGGATTCAGGGCCCACCCTAATCCAGTAAGGGCTCATGACACTTTATTGCATCTGAGGAAATACCTTTTTGAAATAATGTCACATTTCCAAGTTTATGGGGTAGGACATCGTTACGGTTTAAATCTCAAATGTTCCCCCCAAATCTCATATATTGAGAGGTAGGGGTTTTGGAAAATCACTGGATCATGGAGGCACTCTTCTCACCAATGAGTTAACAGCTGACTCTGCTCTTAGGAGGTATGGGGTGGTTGGAGATGAGTTTCTGGGAGTGTGACCTGGAAAGATGTATTCTTGTCCACGACACCTCTCTTCATTCTCTTTGCTTCCTGGCCGCCATGAGGTAAGTAGCTTTCCTCTGCCATTCCCTTCCACCCTTCTATTTCTGCCTTGGAACCAGCTGACCATGGATTGAATCCTTTGAAAATTGTGAGCCAGAATAAGATATAGGCATCTGGTATTTTGTCTAGCAATGGACATGTCTAGTACCGACATGCTTGTATCATTAGGGGGTTCACCACTCAGCCTGTTATAGATGAGTAAGAAAAAATGTTTTGTTATGATACAGGAGTGAAAGACGTTGAGTCAATATAATCAGGTGTAGATAAGAGTATGGCAAAATGATGTAGTTAGATTGCATTGGTGATTTACAAGAGACTATTTCTTTGAAGGAAACAATCTGATCTTCTGCAGTATGAGGATATAGAGATAAGGACGGGAAGAGAAGAGGGAAAGCAGGGGGTTGATGGCCAGCACACAGAAGTGTATAGCCCTGAGAAACTTCTGCTTCACATCCTTCAGTGACAGGAGGAATCATGTACTCCTTCTCGACAGAGAAGTCACTGGACAGGATTTTAGGCTGTACTTGCCCCTGGGTTTCATGAAAAGGTCCTTTCTCACGGTGGTTCTGGTAAGACAGTGAAGACTCTTCCACCCGGAAGTGCTGGGAAGTAAAAGTGAGCCCACCGTTAATATACAACAATAGGTACTTTAGCACAGCTAGAGGGTGGAGTCAGTATCTTTGATGGCAGCCTTAACTCTAGTGCTCTTATGCCTGGCTGCTCTTTGTACCTTCACAGCTCAGTACCACAAAGAGATCGTCCCTCACTAACAGCCCCTCTAAGGAAAAAATGGGCTGTTTGCACTTTATACTTACCATGTCTGTCTTTATTTTTTGTTTTTTTCTTGCTGTCCCTTCCATGAAAATATGAGCTTTGTGATGACAAGGATTGAGTCCATCTTGCTCACTGCTGGATTCCCCAGGGCATCTTAAGTATCTGGTTCATAGTACCTTATGAATAAATATTTGTGGAATAATAAAAAAGGGATCAAGGAAATGGATTCACCTTTTATCTGTGCTGAGATAGAGGCAAGAAAACATTCTGAGCTGAAATCAAGACGACAGTATGCAACATAATGTAAAGGAAGTTGGTGACTTCGGTGATCTGGGAAAGAATAGTGACAAAAATTTTCATCAATTTCTTTCTTCTTACTACTACCAGTACCCTTGCTACAATTGCCCATACATAATAGTATAATATTAAAATTAAAAGACTCTTGGAGAGTTTTAAATTTAAGAGAAATACCAGAAGCACAATAAATAAAACCAAAAGTAATTAATGGGTTATGAGTTAAAGCTACTGAAAATATTATATATATTCGCTGGAGTCAAATTTCCTGTTAGGAATGATAATAGGAGAAAGAACAGACTTTGATGTCTTGCCAAAAGCCACCAGTGTGGGGATCCAAGTCTCTGTGATGTGGGCACCTGGCCTACAGATTTCAGAATTCTGTGTGGTTTCCCTCAACCAAATTTCTGAAGGAGCCAGCAGAAAGGGGTAGGGCTGGGAAATGTGTTATCTATAAAAGTAAGCCACAAAAATAATTTCCAAGTGCTACTAAAGGCCTCAATTTAAGCTGCAAAAGCCAAGATATTTAGAATATACTATTGTTACTTCTTGCAAGTGTGGTGACACACATGGTCAACAGCATGCAGGGTGGGAGCGTATGATATGTGGACACAGGACAGAGATGGGAGAGGTGGAGAGGGTGGTGGAGGGGTGTGAGCTATATGGACTTTAAGATTTGATCCATCTTTTCTGCAACTTTATGTTTGAGTCTTAAAATTAATTTTACTCTATAATTTGACCATCATTTGGATCTATCCATGATGCTATTCAAAAATATCTGTGGGTAAAAAGATACATGTACCACTGAGTAAAAATCATTTCAGAATGGCAGCCCATTTGATAGATTAGGCCAAAATCTAACTTTCCTTCTGAACAACTAAATGGTTAGGAAGATCAATTCTACTTTTTTGATGACAGTTCCTCTGAACCAAGAATCATTCATGAAGGCTACATTCAAAGATGTGGTTACCCAGATTGAAAAGTAGTGTGTTAGAAGGGATTGATTAATAAATAAATTGCTCCATTCAATCAGGATAAGATTAGCATTTTAACTTTTTTTTTACTCTGCTACTATTACTTCTGCTGTGAAACAGTAGAGGTAGCCGAGAAGTTTTTCCTACAATCCGTTGCCTATACAGGGTATATCAGAATACTTTGCCATTAAAGGGGAAAAAAGACAACTACAATAAAGGAGTGAGAATAAAGCTCTAGTTAACATAGGCTTCCATTTGAGTTTTAAGAAGGACAAATTCCTAAAGATTGAGATCCACACAGGGAGATGATTCTCTGGATTATAGTCTGGCATCCTTCCTCCTACCCTGTGTCCTTTGGGTTTTCCATCTCCAAATCTCTGCATTCTCCTTTACAAAATTTCATCCCTCCTGCAGAAAGGTCTCCTGGGTTATTTAGCAGCACAACTCATAACAGCTAAATCTTAGAAGGGGCCTGTATGTCCATCAGTAGATGAATGGATAAAGTAAAAGACTGCATTTATACACAATAGAGTACTACTCTGCCATAAAGTAAATAAATTTGAGTCATTTTTAGGAAGATGGATAAACCTTAAGACTGTAATGTTAAGTAAATTAAATCAGACACAACGCTTTAATATTGCAAAATTTCTTTGATGTGAGAGGCCTAAAATGTAAATAAATTAGAGAGCAAAATAAAAGATATATAATACAAAGGTAGATGTTTTGCAAAAGGGAAGGGGATCAAGACATGGAGGAAGGGGGGACAGAGGGAAGGGGAAGGGGATAAAAAAAGAATTAAGATGTATTGTGTGCATGTCCCAACTCTCCATGATGAATGTATTCATCATATACTTCAAATATTTACTCATAAAAATAAAGATAAAAAAGAAAAATCTCCTGGGTTGGAGCTAGAAAGTTTCAAGTAGCACTCTAGGCTTCAGTGGGAGGGAGGGGGCAGTGATGTCTACATTGGCTGAATCTGACTGGGAGATGTGGCCAAGATGAATGAATGCCTATGGGTGACAGGAGCCAAGGTCCACTGGTTTGTTCCCTCCTATATGGTTTGGCTGAGCTGAGCAGTGGGCCTGCAATTCATACCTCAGGGTCTTTCCTTTGCAAATGCAGAGATGTAGCCCTGAGAAGTTTAGCAACTTCCCAACATCACAGGGCTGCACAGCTGCTGACCCAGTAGATGGACTCAGAGCCCATGGCATCCTCTGCTTCATCCTGGACGGTTTTGACTGTACCATAGTGATACTCTTTCATGGAAGTTTACTCAGGAATACTTAACCAATATCCTCCTACTTTACAAAAGAAAGGAACTAAGTGTGAGATATTGAGTAACCAAGTAGTGTTGTGCTTTTTAATCACAATGAAACAACAACATAGAATATGCTAATTTAAAAAAATGATATGGTATAAGTCACATAAAAAGGAATGGTATACTTCCTGTATTTATTTCCTAACTTTGTTTTGTCATTGTTATCTTTGGAATATTTTTTTCCACAAAAGGTAAATTTGCTGAATTATCTTGGACATATCTACCAATCAAAGATAAATGTTTATAATAAACAATTGTAAATGAATGCTGGCATTCTTCAAATCCTTAGGTTATTTATATTCAAAGTTCTATAGCAAGCGGTCCCAACACGGCCGGAAGATAATGTCTGGAGAAATGGCATCTTTCAAAAGAGGAATAAGGGTCTTTGGCCTTGTCACAGTCTAGAGTGGCTGAATCTCCCAACAGCCCAGAGTTCTAGTATGCCAGCCAACTTCTTTGTATGGATATAATATTGTGGCACTCACTAATTTTTAGGAAGTTTCAATGACTAAACTCAATGTTTTTTAATATAAGTTCAAGTCAGAGATTGTGATGCCTCCTGCCTCACCTTTGTTGCCCAGAACTGTTTTTGCTATTCTAGGTATTTTCTGGTTCCAAATAAATTATAAGATTGTTTTCTCTAATTCTGAGGGGTATGCTATTGACATATTAATGGGGATTGTATTAAATCTGTATACCAATTTTGGGAGAGTACTGTAGTTTTCAATGTAAAGATCTTTTACTTACTTTGTAAGATTGATTCCTAAGTATATCATTTTCTTCCTGTGCTATTTGTGAAAGGTGTGGTTTCCCTAATTTCTTTCTCAGTGAGTTTACTATTTGTGTACAAGAATACTATTGATTTCTGAGTATTGGGATTGTATCCACCTACATGACTGAATTTGGTTATTAAATCTTTTGGTGGAGCTTTTATCAGATTGAGATAAAGATCATCTATTCCAATTTTCTGTAGGTTATTCTTTTGATCATGAATGGGTGTTAGACTTTGTCACATACTTTTTCTGCATTTATTGAGATGATCATGTGATTTTTGTCCTTGGCAAGGTTGATATGATGTATTACATTTATTGATTTGCATATATTGAACCATCTTTGCATCCCTGGGATGAATCCTACTTGGTCACGGTGTATAATCTTCTTGATGATTTGCTGCATACTGTTTGCCAGTACGTTATTGAAGATTTTTGTGTCTATATTCATTAGAGAGATTGGTTTGGAGTTTTCTTTCTTGGTTGGATCCCTCTCTGATTTTGGTATCAGAGTAATGCTTGCTTCCAAGAATGAGTTTGAGAATATTATTTCCCTTTCAATTTCATTAAAGAGTTTGAGGAGTAGTGGCATCAGATCTTTAAATTTCTTGTAGAATTTAGCAGTGAATCCACCAGCACTGGGGCTTTTCTTTTTGTTAGGTTTTTAGTTGCATCTTCAAATTTATTGAAGTGGATTATCTAGAATTTTTGTATCTTCTAAATCCCTGGCCTGGGATTTAGCTCAGTGGTCTCGTGGCCTGCTGCACAAGCGCAAGGACCTGAGTTCGAGTCTCAGTATCAAAAAAAAATTAACCTTTAAGAAAAATTTTTTAAAAAAAGAAGCACTTAGGGCCAGAGATTTAGCTCAGTGGTTCCACTGCCTGCCCCACAAGTGCAAGGACCCAAGTTCGATCCCCAGTACCAAAAAAAAAAA
>NW_004624853.1:3381972-3457166 GCF_000247695.1 Heterocephalus glaber | reverse complement strand
TAAAAAAATAAAAGTAGAACTACCGGGCCGGGGATTTAGCTCAGTGGTTCTGCCACCTGCCTCCCAAATGAAAAGTCCCCAGTTAGATCCCCAGTACAAAAAAAAAAAAAAAGAAAACAGAAACAAAAGTAGAAGTACTAAATGACCCAGCAATTCCTCTTCTGGGCATATATTAAAATAGGTTACAACACCACCTCATAAAGACACTGTAACCCATGTTCATGCAGCATTGTTCACAATAGACAAGACATGGAAATGACCTAGGTGTTCATTTATTAATGAATGGATAAAGAATCTAATGTATAATAATAATAATGAATTATTTCATTATAAAGAAGCAATGAGATCTCACCCATTTGCCACACATGTGTGAGCTTGGAGGACATTGTGTTATGTGAAATAAGCCAAACATAGAAAACAAGATGTTGTGGGCCAGGGATTTAGCTCAGTGGATCTGTTGCCTGCCTCGAAAGTGCAAGGACCTGCTTTTGATCCCCGGTTCCCGTCCCTCCCCCAAAAAGAAGAAAACAAGATGTTGTATGACTTCACTTATATGTAGAATCTTTTAAAAATTCAATCAGCAGAGATACAGGACAAAAAAGTGTCTGCCACTGGCGGCAGAGTGAGTAGGGCAGAAATAGTTATGTTTGAAGATGCAAAGTAGCAGGATAAGCAGGTCTAGAGATCTATTACACAAGATGAAGTCTGTAGGTAATCCAACCACTTTATGTGGAACCCATAGTGAGATTTTACTGATTTTAACATTTTAAAAGATTTTTAAAATCTTTACTACTTCTATCAGGTAACTATGCCGGGTGTGTTGGCCATGCCTGTAATCCCAGCACTCAGGAGGCTGAGGCAGGAGGATTACTGTGAGTTCAAGGCTGGCCTGGGCTATACAGTGAGTCTAAGACCAGCCTGAACTACATAGTGCGACCCTGTCTCAACAAAACAAAACAAAATGGATGACTGCATCATAATATGACTACATTAACTTGCTCCATTGCAAAAACATTTTTACTATCTATATGTATCCTATAACAACTTGGTGTATCCTTAAATATATACAATACAATTTATTTACAAAAAGAAATATCTTGCGTCTTATTTTTAATCATTTGTATATTATCTGTTCCAACCCACCCTGAAATCCCAGCACAGAAGTTTTGCAGTAAATTAACTTGACATTCATCTTGGTGAGTAGATACATGTACATAGCACAGGTTTTTTCTTTTTTAATCCTCTTCCCCTTCCCACCCACCTCTCTCCCTCTGCCTCTAAATCCCCTTTCCCATTTTGATTCTTGTTATTATTATTCTTAGCTCGTGTTTATGACATATAATGTTTACGTTCATTGAGGTTATTAGGTTCCTGTATACTAAGTCCCTGGCTTACGAAAGAGCTCCATTCTTTGAGAGTGTTCATAGGTTGAGTCTTACACAGGATGCCTGTGAAAGTTTGAAACGCACATGTCCTTAAGTTGTGGAGTCACTACATGACCTATCTTAATTCTTCTTTCTTCCCTTTCCCTTCCCCCTCTCACCCCACTTTTGGTTTCCTGGACCCTTTCCCATTTGCAAGACATCAGTCCTCATCATTCCTTTTTTATTTTATGAAAAAATAAAATTTCACAACAAAATAAAAAGAGAATAACAATAGCTAATACACTGTGTGACATTATCTTTAAAGTGGTTACTCAGAGTACGAGACATATACTAATTTTGTCCTTCCTTTATTATACTCTTTGTACTTTGCCTTACTCAAATGAGAGATACCATAAGGTATTTAAGCTTGTATGTCTGACATTTCACTCAACACTATATTTTCCAGATGCATTCATTTTCCCCCAAATATTTTAAATTTATCCTTCTTTACAGTTCAGTAGTATTCCATTATGTGTAGATACCACATTTTCTTTATCTAATTATCTGTTGATGGATATACAAGCTGCTTCTGGGTTTAGCTACTATGAATTGTGCTGCTATAAACGTTGGGAAGCATGTACTGCTGTAATGCAGCGTCTTTAGCTCTTTGGGGAAGATACTAGAAGGGGAATAGCTGGGTCATACAGAATTTCTAGTTTTAGTCCTTTGAAAAAATCTTCATACTGATTTCCATAATAGTTTACATTCCCATAGTGTAGGAGGGTTCCCTTTTCACCACAGCCACACTAGACTTTGTTATTCTTTGACTTCTTGATGATTACCTTTCTTTCTGGTGTAAGAACCTTAGCTTCGTTTTAATTTGCATTTCTGTAATGGTCAGAGATGTTGAACATTTTTTCATATGTTTTTGGCCATTTGTACTTCTCTGAGAAATGTTTATTCGTTTTGCTTGCCCATTTCTTGATTGGGTCTTTTATTTTAGGTGGTATTTCTGTGTATTCTTTATATATTCTAGATATTAGTCCTCTATCTGAAGAATAGCTTGCAAAATTTTTTCCCCATTCAGTAGGTTGTCTCTTCACTCTACTAATTGATTCCCTCAAGCATAGAAGTTTTTTAAGATCCTCCCTGTGTCTCTGGTGTTCTAAGAGTACTTTGATAAAAGTCTATTTTCATCCATTTACCAAGCATGAATGGGGCTGTTTGAAATAGAAATATGATGTCTTTTAGTTTTTCGAGACTTTTTAAAATTACTTCCTTGGTGATTTTCCCTTTTTTATTTTCTCTGTCCCCTTTTTCTAAAATTCATATCCCTCAGTTAATGGACCTCAACTTATCTCTCTCTATATTTCTCACTTAGCTTAGTTGTTTACTAGCATACTGATATGCCAGTTGTTTCCATTTGTAGCTAGTATGAATAAGGGTTTTATAAACACTAGCATACAGGTTTTTGGGTAAACACATGTTTTCATTTTTTCTGACTAGATATCCAAGAGTGGAAACTGTGAGTCATGTGCTAAGAATAAATTTATCTACTGAACTATTTTTCAATGTGGCTATGACATTTTGTATTAGTATCAGTAAAAGATACTCAGTTGTCCCACATTATCATCAACTCTTAGCAGTCTTTTCAATTTTAGCTATAAGGAAATATCATAAATATCATTTTGAAAAATTTACTTTTCTGCTGAATAATAAAATAAAAATAATTCCAAGCTTTCTGTAAACTGGCTGTTCAAATCTTTTATTTCTTTTATCAAGTTGATTCTTGTTCTTATTGAATTATAAAATCTCTTAATACATTTAGATATAAGTCCAGAATCATAGATGAAATTTGCAAATATTTTCATCCAGACCATGACTAATATCTTAATTTTCTTAATAGTGGCTCAAATTTTAATAAATCCTAATTTAGAAATGTTTTCTTTTATGATTTGTGCTTTATGTGCCAATCTAGAGAAACATAACCAACTAAAGGTCGTATGAATTTTCTCCTAGACATTTTCTAATTTCAATCTGTATATTTAGGCCTCTATCATTTAGAGTTAATTTTTGTATAACATATGAAGCAAGGATTGAGAATTTTTTGCATGTGAATGTTTAGGTGTTCAGCATTGTTTGTAAAGACTTTCCTTTCCTAACTGAATTACTCTGAGCTGTTTACAAATGTTTTTATTTTCAAGTTAAGTCTGTTTCCACGCTCTCTGCTCTATTCCTTTGATTTATCTGTCTGTTCTTCTGTCAATACCACACTATCCTATTGATTTTGTATTGTGGTAAATCTTGAGATTAGGTAGTGTAAGTGCTTCAACTTTGCTGTTTCAGAATTGTTTGGAGGTCTTCTATGTCCTTTTGTTTCCGATTTTAGATTCATCTTGTTGATTTCTAAATAAAGAATAAATGGAATGTTGATTGGGGTGCAGGAGACCAGCTTGAAACCACACTGAGCAGACTTTAGATATTATTGATTTGGCTTGTAATTCAGCTATTGATTAAAACTCTGAGTCACTCCAAGGCCTAAGAGTGAATTGCTAATTGATCTTTAGGCTGGTGTTCAGACATAGACTTCCTTATGCCAATGGTCACAACTGAGGTCTCAATGATCAGTGAAGTTGTGACGTCTCAGTAACAAGGAAACACTGCAACTCAGGAATTATGACTCTGTGCAACCATTCTCTAAGATCAAACGTTAGCTAAGATAATGCAGGTGGCTCGTTAGCTCTGACATGCAAGATAGCACAGGTACCTTGTTAACTGAGACCTATCCTTCACAAGTATACATAGTTACTCCCCTTTTTACAGCCTGGCTCATTAGTGCATTAGTTCTGCTATTCCTTACATCTGCCTTCACGCTCCCTTGCTATGTTTTATAATCATAAATACTGACTAATCCAGAGCCCATGTCTTAGCCATGACAGTGCTAAGATGAGGTGGCCTTTAGCCAGGAGAGAGCTAAAGATCAATTCTTGTCCCCCCAAGAAGTAGTAAACTATCCTTTGTTATTCTCTATTTCTTGTTCTTTGATTCTTTCATCCCCTGTTGTTCCCTCCTTTACTGGCATCTCCTGATGACTAGTCAGGCTATCAACCCAACACTGGGATTTTATAGAGCCTCTAGAGTAGTATGGGAAAAGCTGACATTTAAACAATGTTCAATCTTCTGATCTAGCAAGAAGATATATCTCCTCTATGTTTAGGTCATTAATTTTCTCAGCAAAGTTTGGAGTTTTCAGTTTATGGAAGGTCTGGCACATATTTTGCTAGATTTATCACTAAGTACTTCATGTTTTGTGATTTTTTAAAATTTTAGTTTTAAATTGTGCATTGTTATAAACAGTCACATACAGGCCCTACATACTTCCTTTCCTCAGATTTGCTGGAGTACAATACAGATATGTATGTTTTGACTTTTTGCTTTAAACTGATACATAAAAACATAAAAATCACACATTTTGTGGAGAACCATGTAATATTACATGTATACATTGTATGCATTGCATACATTAAACATGTATGGTACACATTGCACATTGTTTAAATACAGTTGAATATGTCTATCTCCTCAAATATTTATCATGGTAAAAGCATTCAAAATCCTTGTTGAATCCTGTTTTTGCACAGCAAGTTACTATTATCTATATTCATCCTCCTGTGCTATAGTGCATAGAACTTCCTGCACTTACTAACTGTAACTCAGTGTTTATTGTTTAACTTTTTCTAACCCTTCATTCCCTATGACTATCCCCATGCTCAGCTCTGGTAACTAACATTTCTGCTCGCAACTTTTATGGGATTATCATTTACTCCCTATATGAGTGAGATCACACAGTGTTTGTTTTTCTGTGCGCTTAACATGATGGCCTCCAGTTCCATCTATGTTACACATATGACAGGATTTCATTCTTTTTTATGGCTGAATAGTATGCCATTGTGTACATGTACCACCTTTTTTTTATCTATTGATCTGTGTGGATATATGCACACAGTAATGGGATTGCTAGATCATACGGTAATTTTGATTTGATTTTTTGAGGAACTACCATACTGTTTTCCACATGACTATACTAATTTATGTTCCTAGCAACAATAAGCGGGGTTCCTTTTTTTTCTACATCCTTGCCAACACTTGTTATCTTTTGTCTTCTTGATTATAACCATTTGTATACCATACATGTGTACTGGACTGAGATGATAGCTCATTGTTATTTTGATTTATCTTTCTCTGTTATGTTGAGCATTTTTACATATATATCCATTGGCCATTTATATGCCTTTTTTTGGGGGAGAAATGTCTATTTAGATCTATTGCTCATATTTTCATCAGCTTATTTGTTTCTTACTGCTCAGTTTTTGGAGTTCCTTACGTATTCTGGACACTAATCTCTTTATCAGATGTATGGTTTGAATATATTTTCTCCTATTCTGTAGGTTGTCTCTTTACTATGATAATTCCTTCTTTTGCGGTGCAGAAGCTTTTTAGCTTGATGTAATCTCATGTCCTAGAATATTTTCCATAGGTTTTCTCCTCTCCTAGTAGTTGCATTGTTTCATGTCTTACATGTAAGTCTCTAATCTATTTTGAATGGTTTTTCTAAATGGTATGAAATAAGGATCTAGTTTCATTCTTTGACATGTAGTATCCAGTTTGCCCAGCACCTTTAGTTGAAAAGGCTGTTCTTTCCCCAGTGTGTATTCTTAGCACCTTTATTGCAATCAGTTTACTTCTAGGCATTCTATTCTGTTCTAAAAGTTTATGTGTCTAAATTTTTAAGATTTTCATATATTGATCTTCTATTCTACTGTCATGTACAATAAAGCCTCTTTTTTTCTAAATTTCATAGGATATTTTTTACCTATACAATCACATCATTGCAATTAAAGACAATTTTTTGTCTTCCTTTCTAATCTCTATGCCTTTTTATTTCTTATATGAATTTTTGTATTTCTTGTCTCAATTTTTTAAGATTAGAAATTTCTGCTTTGTCTCCAGTAGTATAATTTTCCCTTCCCTCAAATATTTACATAGAATAAGGCATTCAGTTATGACCAGGGCACATTCAAGATTAAGTAGTTTAGAAATTACTGATACCATTTTCTCAATTATATTACAGTCTTAAATAAAAATATTTCAGTTTCAGCTCCCAAATAGTGTTACAAATAAGAAATTTAATTCTTCTGGACCTTTCAAGAAAATTTGTTTTATAATTTTGTAATGGAGAATAAAGGCAAATTATGTTTCAGTGCTTTCAAAAAACAGATATAAGAGGAAATAAATAAACCACATAAATAAAATATTTGGAATTATTCTTACCTCAATTATGTAAAATTAAATACTTTTAGTGTTATGGTGACTGTAAGAAATATTTTCTACATAATCTATTTCTTCTTAGTGGGAAAAGAATGGCTTAAATCACTTAAACTTTTACATTATCTAAGATTCCTTAAAGATGGAATTAATTTCAGAATTCACCTAACAAGAATTCTAAATTCAAAGCAATTAACATAATCCACAGGAAATATTATGCATAAGGAAAGTAAATGCAAAAATAATTTACTAAACTTTCATGTGATTAAAAATTAATTTCTGAAATCATAGTTTGATGGTATGAAACAATTAAGCATTATACATTTGGGCATGTACTAGGGCACACAGATGCCAATCATACATATGTGTGCCACCAATGGCCATATGAGGTGAACATTTCTTATAGTCAGATTGTGTCTCAGAAGTATGCAGGGTAGCTTTTATAATGTTGGCAGATTTTTACCAATATCAATAACATCTAACTCTGAGACTGGAAGCCTTCGAAAGTTGATTTTATGTGAATTTTGAGAGCTGACCTGCTTTAGAGAAAATTAATGAGATTTGTTTCAAAACCAGGATGTTGATTAATTAATTGACACTGACAGTTATAGCTATTCGAATAACAGTACTCAAGTCCATTTTTCTCCTGTGGTCAAATTTTATTACAAACCAAATTATAACCCAAAAGTATTTTATACGGAGTAATTACTCTTCCTTGAACCTGAAATACTACAAATTAGACCAGACTTTTTGATAGTATGACAGAATGAGCTGGAATGGACTCTCCTTTTCATTTTAGTATATAAAAACATTTGATAAAAGAAAACAGAATAACAACAGAAATAATACAAAAACAAGTACAAAGGAAGAAATCTTCTGATATCAGAAAGAATGCAGTACTAAATAGTAAACATGGGAGCAGACACTATGAAGAACAATGCATCCTGCTCAAATATTTATTTAAAAACAGATCTGGGACCAATGGGTCCCAGCAAACACGAAACTTCTCCTCAGGAACAGTCTCACACCTTCATCACAGGACTCCTACCTGCATAGATAAAACAGCTTCTGCTGGAGTTGACCTCAGAGTAAAATACACAAGATGAAGAAACCGGGAAGGAGTTAATGGGGCAATGTAAACAAACAACAGAACTATTATATTTAAAATAAAAAGACAAAGGAATATAACAAAGGTAAGAACTATTCTGTAGATAGCCAATTGGCAAAACTTAAATGGCTGGAAAATACTGAGTATTTGTGTGAATAGAAAAAACATTGGGGAGGTGCAAACTCTGCTGTTGAGTGTTTTAAAACTGTACAGCTATTTTGGAAACAATTCAATACTGCCTGGTCAAGTTTTCTCATACCTACCTACAACTCAACAAAATACATTGCATATCTGAGGAGAAGCTCAAGAGTAACTAAAGCAACAGCAGGAGATACAACCACTTGCTTAAGATGCAAGAAAAATTCTAGAACTGATTTCTGAAAACAAGTGTCTGCTAAGAGATACACATGGTTTCAGCAGACATCAACCAAATTTTGTTTTTTATGCTCTTCTTGCTATTGAGTTGATTGAGTTACTTTTATGTCATGGATTTAGCCTTTTATATGTATGCAATTTTTTTCTTTTCTTTTTTTTTTTTTTTTTGATACTGGGGATTGAACTCGGGACCTTGCACTTGCGAGTCAGGCGGTGGAACCACTGACCTAAATCCCCAGCCCTTGGTTTTTATGCTCTTTATTCATTAAAGCTAAAACAAACACAAAAATTAAGCCTTTAGCCTGAGCAATTTCACAGTGGTTGATGTGAAATGTGCAGTTAGCAAAATTAAACTGCTGGATAGAAATTTTGGTGCAGAAAACAAAGGCTATTTGCCTTGTTTTATATGCTGGCTGATTGATGGTAATGTCAGATTGTACACTTTTTGCCTTAATGACAAAAACTAACCTTTACCAACTTTTGCTGATTATTTTGGGATTATATAATGAAAAACCATTATTTGAAAATATCGTTAAGTCAAAAATACGTTTAATAGACTGAACATGTCATGATCACCTAGTCTAGCCTAATTTAAGCATGTTCAAAACACTTTCACATTATTATAAATTTGAAAAATTGTAAGTCAAAGCATCATAGTCAGAGGCCATCTGTATTTGTGTCTGTTTTGATTTAGAAATTCAGTTTATAAGTGAGGACTCCAATATTCTGTCAATCAACTGATATTGAATTCTTTGTTTTTTTTCTAAAATGCATCAAGATTCATATTTTAGAAACAGTTAGAAAGCAATAATACCATATCTTAATTTCTAAGATACTATTGAAAAGTAAAGCATAATATTGACAACAGTTTTTCAAAATTAGTAGCTTTTTTATATTAAATTGTCTATTGTATTAAGTTTCTCCTTTTCTGAAACATTAAATATGAGAAAAATGTGCACGTTGGAACTGAGCTTTGAGCTTTCTTAGTTCTTGCTTCATGTTGAGGCTCTGTAGGCTCTGTTGTTCAGTGTGTGTACATTTAGGATCCTTATGTCTTGTGATAGATTGAGTCTTTCACCTCGTGCTGTTTATAATTCCAAAAGATATAACCTTAAATGCCATCATCCTGAACGGTGTATTCCTGAAAGATCAAAATCCCTACAACATAAAATCTGGACAATCACAATCCTGAAAGATTAACATTTGAAACTTAAATGTTGAAATATTGAATGCTGAAATCTAAACAAAACAAAAAACACTCCCAAATCCCATACTGTAATTTCCATGAAAAAAATACCAAAAACAACAAAAGGCTACATATGAAGAAGCTGAAGCCAAATTCTGGGACAGGGATTGGCCATGTTATATAAGCAACAATAAAACCTTTGACATTGAGGGAAACTCTGATTAAATAAACCCTCCTCCTTCATTAGCTTCTAGTTACTTCCTTTTATCAACAATGTTAGAGGTTGAGTAGCTAAGCAGTGCACTCCCAGTAGCTTTGCTATAGCTAACACCTTGATATATGGGTGGTACTGGTGGCCTAAGTTGTTTTTCTAGGTACTTGGAGAATATTTTGTCTATCAGAGTGGCTGACACTACCTACCCTTCACTTGGGCCGTTGCAGGCTTCTAATGGGTGATTTTTTGACATTGGAAGGTCAAAAACTTCACCCTCAGATTACACTAATGTCACCATTTTCTAAGCATGTAACTTCTGACAAGCCATGAGCTTTGACTACCTATGTGTAAATGACTATTCCTTTCCCCTTCTTGACCTCTAATCACCTTTGCTCATGCCACAGACCTCCCTGTGTCTTTATCCTGCAAATACCTCTATACCATATCTTGGAGAGGCAGATTTGAGTCTTGTCCTTCCTCTCTACATGACTGTTGCATTGTGAGTAAACTCTCTTTTGCAAAACTCCTCGATTTGATGATAGGCATATTTCAGTGGAGACAAAAGGGACCTGGTTCACAACAACTGCAGTTTAAAAATGCGTATTTGTCTGCACTGGCATTCCTTCTGGCTGATGAAATTTCTAAGCTTTTAATGAATTAAAGCCACGTTTGCCTGAAGAAGACAGCAGACTTGCTGGTTGGTTGGAATCTGATTATGTGCACTGCAGGAGAAGCCGACACTTCTGCAATGGTGTTGCTGTTCTATCACCACTATTGTTTCTGCCAAATTCGTGGTCTGCTTATGAACACACATGGAATGGATTTCTGCATATCCCAAACAATGTAGAGGCATGGCACAAAAGATAGAAAAATTTAAAAAGGAATTCTTATGTTGATGTATGGTATATATGGAATCATAGAAGAATTTCAAACTGAGCGGCACTTCATAGAAAATGAATGTTAATATATTCCCTATGGATAGACATATATTAAAGGGAAAAACCCAGCTATCTCTGCAAGACTTGAAAGTAGAGTCAGTGACCCTGAAAGTCAGCCAGTTCTTATGGACTATTTTCATGCAATTGTCCGTAATGTATGCCTGTAATATGCCTTTTGCTTGTCAGATTTTCTTTTCCATTTTTTTAGGGATTTTTGTTTTGTTTTCTCACACTACTTAAAATTGCCAGCATTATTTTATAACTTATTATGCTATTTTAACCCGTGGATCAATTCTAATATAGTATTGGAGGTATAAATTGTATAAAGAATTGTACAGAGTTCTAATTCTTTTGTTTTGTTTTGCAGATTGAAGCCCATGAAAGTGCATGATCACAAGGTTGACCTTTTATATAAGCATTGTGCATATATTTTAAGGTAGTAAAATTGCCTCCATAATTGCAGAGATGTCCTTTTCATGCATTTACATTTGTGAAAGATAAAATTTCTGAAGATTTTGGTGTTTTAGGCAACTGTCTATGTGGTAGTAAACCACTGTGGCATTTGATCACTTTCATCAAGGCTTAGGTTACCCATGGTAGTTCCGTTTACTGCATATAATTACCAACCATAGTGATGTTTTTATATATTTAACTTTTTGATCTATTCTTTAAGAGTATGGTTCATTTATCCATAACTGTAATACGCATGTTATTTTTGTTATAATACCTGAGTTTATGCTCTCAAAAATATGTATGTTGATTGCCTATTTTATTATATAAAGTGACCTGTGGAGTATTCTGTGATGTTTTTAAATGTTGCTGAAGTACATTTTCTTTAAAATGTAAATAGATAGATTTAAAATAATTTTAAACATTATTTTTCAAAAATTATATTAAAAAATTATATTTTTTGAGATTTTGATCTTTTGGGATTTTAGACTTTAGGAATTCTAGATTTTAAGAATTTCTACCTTTTAAGATTTCAACATTTGGGATTTATGGTACTCAGGAATATGTTTTTGGAGATTATAGACCAAACATTTAAAAACTTATGTAATATATTTTCTTTGCCTCAAGTAATTTTCATTGCTCTAAACTCTATTATATATTAATATAGCCACACTCACTTAAAGAAATGTTTTCCTGAACATTTTTTCATTCTTTTATTTCCAATTTATCTGTGTTGTTAAATTTCAATTGAGTCTCTTACAAGCAACATATACTTGTATCATTTTATTTAATCCACTATGATAATCTCTGTCCTTTAATTAGTCTTTAGACCATTTACATTTAGGAAAATTATTAATATTAGTAGATAGAGTCAGAAATTTATTGTTTTTGTACTTATTCCTTCTGATTTATGTTACTTTTCTTTCCTTTCTATGAATTACTTGAACATTTAAAAATTCTATTTTGATTTGTTTAATGTTTTGGGGAATATACCTTTATATAATTTCTTAATGGTTGTTCTCTAGGTATTAAAATATACATATGACTTTTCAGTCTACTGGTATCAACCATTTACCATGTCTTCTGAAATGTGGAAATCTTATTTCCAATTAAGCCCCTTTACCTTACCCAGTATTAAAATATCATGATCTTAAATATGGGATGGTAAGATCATTTTAATTAAAACATCAATTATGATTTATTAAATTCATGAGTGGAAGGGTAGTTGATTGTATGTACCATATAAATTTCTGCTTTTGTTATTGCTCCTGATGCTCTAAGACTTCTTATTTTGTCTTTTCATTTCTCTCTAAAGATTTTTTTTGTGTGTGTGTACCGGGAATCAAACTTAGGACCTTGCATTTGTGAGGCAGGGGGCGGAACCACTGAGCTAAGTCCCTGGCCCTCTCTAAAGATTTTTAAAAAAAATCAATCTTTAATTGTAGGTGTGCTAGCAAGAGACCCCTTTAGTTTTCTTTTGCTTTTTGGGGGGAATTTATATATATACACATATATATATGTATATACACACACATATATATATGTATATATATATATATACACACACACACATATATATATGTATATATAATGCATTTATTAAGAATACATATATATAATATCTTGATTATTTTCAATCACTTTATCTTCCCTTTCCCTCCATACTCTTTTCTCCTATTTCTCTTCCATATCACAAAAAGTCTGTCTTCCTGTTTCCTGTCATCTCTCCCCTTATTTTACTCTTTTCCCTTTATTCTTAAAGGGCATTTTCACTGGGCATAGTTTTTGAAGATGATAGTTCTTTCCTTTTGGCACTTGAAAAGCAGAACACTTCTTTCTGACCTCTATAATTTCAGATGTAAAATCCGCTGTCATTTAAACTGATGATCTCCTGTAGGTAAAGTGTTGTTCCTTTCAGGAGAAACACTCACTCATTAAGTATGGATACTTGGTCTTTGGTAAAGCTCCTCATAATTTTTTTCAAATACTCTTTTAGCTCCACTCTCTTCTCTCCTTCTGATGATGTAAGCATATTTGTTATTGTTCCGCAGGTTCCTAAGGCTCTGGATATTTTTCTTTCCACTCTATTTTCTTTCTTTTGTAACTACTGGGTGATTTCTATGTTATTTTTCTTGAGTTTGCAGATTCTGTCCTCTATCAGCTTCACTCTACTATTCAGTCATCAAGTGAACTTTTATTTCTTTTTTTCAATGCTACAAGTTCCATTTTGTTGTTTTTATATCTTGTCTTACGTTGCTAGATTTTAAAAGAATTTTTCATTTGATTCAAGAGAATTTATTATTGATTGTTGAAGCATTTTTATAATGGCTGTTTTAAAAATCCTTGTCAAATGATTCTTCTCAGTGTCAATGTCAGCTGATTATTTTTCCCATTCTATGCATGATTTTCTTGGTCCTTGTTATGACAGATAATTTTCTACAATACATATCCTGGACTTTTCTATCACATTAGGAGTCTCTGGGTCTCAATGCAATCTTTTATTTTATCAGAGAGTCACCCTGAAAGGGTTAACATGTGAGACTTGCCTTACACGTGTGGGCTCTGATTCCACCAGAAGTCCAATCTTCAGAGTCTTATAATGTTATTTTGGGCTGATGAGCTTCTCTTGTGCCACAGAAGCTCTCATTGTTCCTTGCTGTTACTGACAGAGGAGTAAGAAGTGACTTCTCTAGGCCTGGCCTCCAAGTGTCTCCCAGCGGGTAAGAGTGTGATTAGTTCCACCGCTAGTACCTCTGGGCCACCCTGGGGTCTCTGGGTTGGAGAAGATAGGCTTGGGCCCACAGAGCCAAAGAATCTCCCTGAATTGAGCTTCTTTCTGTAGCTGAGTTCCTTTGGCTTAATGTTTTCCTCCTGTCCTAGTGTCTTTAGGTAAGATAGAGTAGTCTCAGGCCTGGTGATGGGGCAGATTGCCTTTTCTGGATAATGGTTGTTGCCAAGGCTCCTAATCAATCCCCTTCTGGGGGTGTTTGCCCTATCTGATATCAAAGTCAAAGGTAGTCTTATTCCATTCAGGAAAATAATGGGCATTTCCGGGCTAACTCTCATTGCTAGGGCAGGTGTTGGAAATGGAGGCTTAGGTAGCTTTCTTTTCTATGGTTTGAGTCAGTGGATGAAGATCAGATGCCATTTTGCTATGTTGTTCTTTTAGTCTCATGAGTCTAAACAAACCTGCTTACTATTATTCAGAATACTCCTTTGGTTGTCTTTGGTGCCATTTTCTTGAGTTTATAATTTGCTTAGCAAGGAAGTATAGGGAGAAATGCATCTACACATCTTGTGAAGTCCACCATATTTCTTTGAAACAATAATTAATTTATTGTTAACATTTAACTCTGTCCAGTATCCTCCCTCTCACATTACAAAAATGAAAATGTACTTTTCTCTGAACTGTTCAGAAATAAAAAGTTTGTTGTTTCTAGATCATAGAGCTTCCACACATATTGGCTTAGTATTATTTAAAGCTTTCTCAAAGTTAAGTAAGGGAGTTTATCTGAAACTTGCAAAGAAATTTCTCCATTTGAAAGTTTGCCTTTGATATGCCATATTCTTATTCTTCTTTCTGGGTACTTTAAGTCAACATATTTCATTTCTATCCATGTTCCTGTTCATACTTTAATGTGTGTAAGTTTATTCTTTTACAATATATGTGCTGATTTGGGCAGTATTCAACTTCACAACTCTGACACTGAGATATATGACTACTGCAAGTGTGGGATCAAAGTAAACAATAGAGATGGGAGGAATGAAAGGTGCTTGGCAAACTTGGATTTATTCTAGTATCCAAACAGTATAATTCCTATCAGACTGTTAGGACATGTTCACAAAAGAAATCTTAGTTTATTACTTTTTTATAAACTTTAGACATTCTGGACTGCGGAAACAGGAAATCATGTTATAGAGAAGAGATAATTTGGGAGATGATGAAAAGAATAAAGATCTGGCTAGATGGTGCTAAAGTTTGACTCTTGAATGTCTCCCAAAAGCCCATATGTTTGATCTTGAGGGTGATGCTACTGGGATATGGGGGAAATTTTAAGAGATAGGGTTTTGTGAGGGATCCTTAGATCACTGGGGGTCATGTGGACTCAAAGGGGATTGTGGTTCCTTGGCCACTTCTTCCTCTCTCTTTTGCTTCCTGCCTTGAAGTAATGAAATAAGCAATATTATTCTACCATGTGCTCCATCTGTGGTATTCTTCGTTACCACAGGCCAAAAATGGTGGCAACAACTGACTATGGGCTGAAATCTCCAAAACTGTGAACCTAAAGAGCCTTTCTTCTTTATAAGTTGGTTATCTCAGGTATTTTGTTATAGTGAGAGAAAGCTGGTTAATACAGATGGAAAACTCAATATGAACATAAAGGGATAAGCATACATAATGTGTTCCTGCCACATTAAAAATATTCAAGCCATGGAGCATCCCCTGCTAGACTTTTACAAACCATAAAGTTATATTATTATTTCACCCTTTTTGCCCTTGTTTGTTTTTCATTTTTTTAGAAAAATAATTATCTAGTCCCAGAAATACATTATACCAATTCATATGCTCTACACTTTTTCTGTTCTGGGCTGCAAAAATATTTGTAATTAATTCTTTTGTGATTTAATCTGTTTAGTTTCATGGCCAAATGTTCCTCTCTAGAGTAGACACTTCAACAATACGTTCAAAATAGGAAAAAGTACATTAAGATTGAATATAACTTTACAAATATTAAAGACATCGAGTGCCAACATGTATGGGGTATGGGACCGCATTGCTACAAAATCCATTTAAATCCTTAAATGTTTCCTTCATGAGAAAGATTGGCCTTGGATTTGAAGTCACATTAAATCAGATGGGATAAAGAGAACCCTTGTAAACCAACTGCATGAATTCAAATCAACAAATGCCACCATCTTCAAATAACACATATTAAGTATACAAGTGCTTGAGGTCTGTACTGTGTTTATTAATAGAAAAAAGACTTGGTTCTAAAGATGTGAGGTGTCTGTGTGCTTTTGTCATTTGAGCGATATGCATGTGAGGTGTAATGAAATTTTATTGATAAAGCAGTTTTTGGTTCATTTGTTTCACATGAGATTTTATACCCATCTGATCCTTTACTTCCACAAGTCAGAATATAGTGAGGGTGGGTGTGCATAACCCCCCCCCCCCCCCCCCCCCCCTGGCTGGGCTGTTCCAGGGTCCCAGGCCCGCTGAACAGGGTGTTTACAAAGAACGGCCATTTGGAAACCAGCAGAGCTTCTCGCCATATCTCACAGAATGGCCCCAAGTGCCCCAAGCCAGGCTCGCATTGCTCAACAGTACATTCTTTATAAGCCCAGAGACGAAATTTCAATGAGGAGCACTGAGGTATGTTTTTCCAAAAACGGCATCTGGCTCAAGTGTTGGTTACGTGAATGACCCAGCAGTTGGTTATACCTGTGGTTTCTGCTAATTAGCCTGAGGCTATGCTGGCTGCCTCCTTGGGGCTCCAGAGCACATCCAACTTTTCGTCATCATAGCAACACTAAAGATGGTCTAAATGTGTGTGTGTGTGGTGAAGTCCAGGGGTCTTTGAACTTGGTGTGCATACCTGTCTTATTGTGGACAGAGTGGATATTCATTCCCTAACCTACACTTATCCACTAATGACGGTCAAGTCATTTGGATTCCAAACACAGTAATAATTAATCCTGAGGAAGTTTATCCTAAGTACAGGTTTCCTTTCCCCTACAACTAACAGTTTCTCCCCAAAGCGGGCAAATATTTTCTTAAAAATTTTTTCTACATGCATCTGTCTCTGTCACTCTCCTTTCTGTATTTATCTCTTTGGATATGGAATTGCTCTGGAGGTTTGAGAGATGTATATGTTTGTATATGGATGCATATATATTTTTAAACAAGGAGAAGAAAAGATCCCTGGTACAACTGTGGCCGGAAGGGCCCACTTCCTGTAGTAAAGGCCTCTGGACCACACAGAGAACAGCCCCATCCAGTCCTCTCCACTTCGCTCCTCTGTTCACAAGAGGCCCGGTACAGAAAGGGTTTCTTAAGGGTTGTGCAAAATACCACCACACCCATTATGTCTGGCTGGTAGGCTCTGTGCATTTAAGAGCTTACTACAGAGCCAAACGAATGTTGTTTGAGAGGAAAAGCACAGAATTAAAAGTTTGAAGACCTGGCTTGAGTTCCACATCTATTTTTGGACGAAAGAGATACTCATAGGCAAATCCCTTCTATTTCTGTGCCTTCATTTCCCCCAGTTATATAAAATGGTGATAAGTGAATCATATTTGTGTGTATGTTGCCTAAGGGAGGGTAATTTGACTGAAAATTTCTCAGGCAAAAAATCTGGGAAAGGAATCCCAGAAATGCCAATAATTTATGAAGTTCTATCCATAAGAGAGCCTTAAATTCTGTGGTTAGAAGGCTGTGTCAGACTATATCAAAATTGGGTCCATTTTTGTATCAGAAGCACCCAGAAAACAGGCATTTTTGCAATTCACATTCCCTTCACCCCTCACCCTACTCCCCACCACATATAGAATCCATCCCAAAGCATGAGTGAGCAATGAGAAACTTTCCAAAGACGGATGTCATAGATGAAATAAATTAGGATATTTATATTGCTACACTACTCTGATAAACCACAACTTGACAAGTACTTTTTCCAATAAAATCTGTTTCTCCTCTGACCCAGACAATGATTGCTGCCACCCATATTTCTGCTCTTGCTTCCCATCATAATTCTTCCACTTCAAGAAGTCTGGGTACCAGCCTGAGGTTTCCTTCAACTATGCAGTAGTTTATGAAGTCTCTTTTTCAGGAATTCCACTCAGGGGTTTGCAGGAGCCTACTAGGGAGAGCCTGTGGGCATGCTTTTCCTACTCTGCATTATGTAGGTAGCTTGGCCTTGGTGAGTGATCGTGGATTTTGACAAAAGCAATGCAGCAAGGCTCCCCTCTCCCATATTTATTTCCTGAGGGCCAGTTGTTAAACATCTACCGACACCCAGTGGGGTGATGTTCAAAGCTTTTAGCGATTGACGCAGCGTGGGCACTGCACAATCAGAATGGACATAGTCCTTTACTCCCCTTGAGTGCATCCAGCTGAATAACAGCCCAGTTGTTTGCTAAAAAGCAGGTGTCTCCTTGCAAAAGAATGTTCCTTGCAACTTCTGAGTAGTTAAATATTTCCCTAGATCTTTCAGAATTGCTTTTATAAGAATTCCAGGAAGGAAACTTTATAATGTATATCCTTCAAAAATGTAGAGGAATTGTTTAAAGTCTAAATTTTAAAAATCAATATTTTACCAAGATTTTTTTAATGTATTGTTTTTATTTTTCCCATAGAGATGGTTTCTTTGAGGAAAAAATTTATGAAATGATGCTTTATATTTTGCCATTTCTATGTCGAAGATAAGCCCCTGTCCTTGTTGACAGGACTGCAGGATTCCAATTAAATGAGTGAACTGTTTTAAGGAAATTCTCAAATTTGTTTAAAAATCCCATTCAGAAATATCAAAATGTGAAAAGTAAAAAGCTTCTTAGAATTCAGGAAATACGGGATAATTGGGTGGAAGTAGTCAGATGAAAAGAGCTGGGCAAAGTGAGCAGGAAGCTGGGAAAAGCAGCCTGGGAAGTCCCCACTGCCGACTTGGAGATGTTCTATCTAATCTCTTAGATTTCTTTGTGCTTCCAGGAAGCATGGAACAAAAGTAATCTGTAACCTAATTAGGTAGGAGAAAGCATCTGTACAAAACACTTTTTGATAAGGGAGTTAGCATTTCCAATTAGTGTAGGTAAAAAAGGGGATTTGGTTGGTGTAAGACAAAGCTCTGGTGTGCTTGAGTCAGGCAACTCAGGAAGCCAATCTAACTTGAAATTCGGGGAATGGCTCCCAACAAAGTGCCACTTTAAAATGGATCAAATCAACAAAGGAATTAAAAGTTGTACTGCACAGGGTAGGATGGCACCAAATTGAATAGGGATGGTTTTAAAATCTTTACTACACATAACTCATCTTTAAAATATGGAACATTCTGTGTTACTGTGCAGTGAGATCAGTAAAGGGCATTTTTTTAAATTAAAAAAAAGTGATTTAAAAAATCCAGTGCTTCCTAATGTGCAATTATGTTTGAGTCAAACAGTACTTCTGTTTACTTTCCTCTTTTTTATGGAGTAGTATCAGTTTTTAGTTTATTTCCTAAAATTTCTCCCTTTTTCTAATGTATAAGCTTTGGCAAAGTTATGTAAACATTGTATGGATTTGAATCTGTCCTTAGTTCCCCTATTTCTTTCATTGATTCTTACCCCTTTGGAAGAACCTCCCCATCCATAAATAAGTAAACAGAAGCCTATATTTCCTTTTTAAATGGTTCCATGTATACAGTTAACTCTTTAGTACAGAGTGAAAATGTTAGTGAAAGATTTCTGATACAGATTTAATTTTGTTATTAATTTTAAATTAATCAATGATACCAAAACCTTGTCTTTTCTTTTTGCTCCATTGGTTTGCAATATATCCTTTGTAATATGACATTCCTCCACAGAGTAAGATGTGTCTTTGCTTTCCTTTCCTGAGCCATTTATCAGACTGAATGGTTATATATAAATATGTAAGTATTTTAACAGTGATAACTGCATGCACTTTCTCATTGCTGTTAATTTTCATGTTTTTTCATTGTTTTTTATTATTTTTATAATAGAAATCTCATTAGACTTTTTTTTCCCCCATTAACTTTATTGGTACATTTTAGGTATACAGTACAGTTACATTCATCATTGGGATCTTGTACCATTACATGAGTCTCTTGGTTCTTATTTTTTTCCCCCTTCTCTTGCCCTCCCTTCACCCCCTGCACCCTTCCCTATTTGCAAAGACCTTGTTTCCATTTTTTTCCTCTTCTCATATTTTTTCCTTTCCCTTTTTTCCCTTCCCCTGCTCTTTTAGACCTTTTCTTCCTGTTACACAATATCAGTTATACATCTTTTAAATTACAATATTAAGATCTGGGAGACATTACTACAGATTTTACAGAATTTAAAGGGATATAGAAAGCATATTACAAAAATCTGTTTTGAAATAAATTTGACAACATCTAAGAAGTAACTTAGAAGACAAATTAATGAAACTAACTCTGGAGGAAATATAAAATTTGAATAGCACCTATTAAAGAAAGTATATTCCTAGCTTGAAAACCTACCTATATGACAAAAGCAGGCTCATAAACATTATAACTGATAAATTATATGAAACAATTAAAGCAGAAAAAAGAAGGAACACTTCTCCCTTCATTTACTTTAGCAGACTAAAACTTTAGAAGAATTTTTATCTTTATAATATCTGTCTGGCAACAGGGTGACCTCATTTTCAGGTGAAAGAGAACTCAGCTGGGTCACTCCTGCATGACCGGCATCAGTGACAGAGTCTGAACAATATCTAGGGAAGAAAGTATTCTTAACCAGTAGACATGGCCTAAAGGTGTTATTGAGAAGTATCTCATCTGAGTCATAAAGTAACAGCAAATTATCTTAGAAGAAAGAGGGAAGTAATGGTGTTTTAATTCTCAGCCACGGCAGCATTGTTTTTCCTTTATTAGTTCTCGTAGTCTATCCCCCATCCCCATACCACCTTCCCCTGATTCCTAGCTCCCACCAGCACCTCTGCTGCACTCTCTGCCTTCACTCTTGCTCCTCTCTCACCTGGCCTTGTCCCCCTGCTGCCTCTTTGATGAATATTGAAAATATTAGCTACCTATGCCCACCTCCCCTCCCATGCCTAATTATTTTCTAAATAGTCACTGTAATAATTTAATAAGATTTACTTTTTGGTGGGATTTTCCCAGAAACGATTGTTTACTTGGATGGGATATACTGCATTATATTTCTGACTGGTTATGAAGGTATTGATTTTGCATATATTTCTTAATGTTCACCTTCCTTGCTGTGATTCTTTTGTTAGTTCTAATTGTGGGCCGGTTGCTTACATTGACTTTTTTTAGGCACACACTGAGAAATTAATTTCTCCTCTTTTCAGTAGTTAATTATCTTAGTTGTGTTTAATAGCTGAATCTACTGACTAAACTTTCCAAATAACCCTGAAAAATGGTAGCAGTGATAGGCATCTTTATGGTATTTCTGATATTAATGGAAACAGGGATTGGTTTTCAAGTGTCTTCATATTATTTAATATTATTTATTATGGAAAGAAATAATTACTTTTCTAGTCTGCAATTAAAATTCTAATGAATAATTGGAATATTATTTGCTGGCTCCCTATATTTTGGAATTAATAATGTGTTTTTCTGTGCTCCAGTTCTGGAGCCCTGAGTGAGGAGGACTGATTAAAATTAGAATGGAGGACACTCCTGTCCACCAGTAGGCCTGAGGGGCCTCAGATGTTCCTGGTTCTTCTTCATCTGGTAGGTCCCAACCTTCTATTGCTACTGGTAAGGAAAATGTAAAACAGCATGTATTGAAATCATACTACAACAGAGTACAAGACTAGGTTTAGGATCTTGGATTCCTTCTTATTCCTCTATTGTTTTAGTGCCCTCAAGGAGACCAAATTATTCTCAGGGTTGCTCAGAGTCTTACATGTCCAGATTTGGTTCTATTTTCTGAATTATTCTGCAACAAGGAACTGTCACGGGGTGATCCAGGCACTGTGGTGTTCACTGAAGTAAAAGTGAGCTACAGCTTCCCTAAATTCACCAAATTTACTCAAGTAATTCATTTTTAGCTCAAACTTGCTTGATATGAAGGAAATAATGATGCTGAGTCAAATACGAACAGCAATGAAGTTAAGAGTAAGGGAAAATTTTGATTGGAAAACAAAAGAGGCTACAATGACAAAAATCTCTTTTTTCCCTCCCTCCCCTTCCTCCCTCCCCTTCCTTCTTTCCCTCCCTCCTTCCTTCCTTCCTTCCATCCTTCCTTCCTTCCTTCCTTTTTTCTTAATAGTCCTACCTCTAGTCCTCCAGTTTGAAAAGGTTCAACAAGAATCCTATGATCAACTTAAAGGAGAAAAGGTTTATTTTGCCAAATGGTACCAGAAGTTTAAATCTATGGTTGACTGATTCCATTGCTTTTAAGGCTACGGTGAGGCAGAAGGGAGTGGAAAGGAAAACTGCTCTCCTCATGGCAGCCAAGAAGCAGAGAGGAGGAGAGAAAGCCAGAGAGGAAGGGAGTAGGGACAAGATATCCCTGCAAAATCCACTTGCTTCAACTAGGCCCCACTTCAAATACCTCCCCACAATGTCTTCAAATTATGAATCAGTCCACTGTTGGAGCTAGAACCCTCATGATCTAGTCAGGTTCCAAGGCCTTCATTGCTGAACACTGCTTCATTGGGGACAAAGCCTTCAACATATGAACCTTTGGGGGACTTCCCAGCTCCAAACTGTAACAGCATTGTAGCTGACGGCAAGCTGAGGCCACTGTGGGGACCAAACGGAGGAGCAGCAGTGCTAGGAAGAAAGCAGGTAAGGAAGCAGGTTGAGAGCTCAGCTCTGTACAGGGGTATGATTGTGACCCTTAGGGAGAAACACTTGCCTACTTAGTTAGCTGAAGCGTACTCCTGTATCACAGGGTACCATCTGTGCCAATATATCTAATAGCATTCTCCTATTATGTAGGGTTTTCTTTTCTAAAACTTCTGGGAATGTCTAAACAATGTGTAGTAACTGTTACTAAAATGAATTATTTTAATACATTTGGTAGCATAAAACAACATTAAATCTGGATTAATTATATGAATCAGGCTAAATCCATGTTTCCAGGTCATTTGACTTTCTCAACTTATGAGTGTCCATTGACTTAAAATCCCTGATTATGTCTTTCTCTTTGGACAGTGGACGATTTCACCTTCATATCTGGAGATATCACTCTACCTCCTCTTTAGAATGTTCTGTCATAGCACTGAATGGAGATTCTTTTGTCTATGTGCACGTTGTTTTCTGTCAGCAGTCATTACTGATTTTTCTGAGTGGAAAAGAAGTAGTCATAAGTATAGTACATAACTGAGTTAAATATTTGAGTAAACTCTCATTAGTGTATTCATCATGTTATTTTAGTTATTCCCAATTGTTGTCGTAGAATTTTTTTCCCCTAATACCCAGCTTTAAATAACTGTAGAGTAGTCCAAACCAAAAATTCTGGATGAATATGAACCCAGATAACCACTAAGTACATCAGAGCCTTCTACATAAATGGTACTGTGAAGGATCTGTCTCTGATTTTCAAGCAGTTGTTTTACAAAAGCAAGCTTTGGAACTGAAACATGTAAAGAGAATGACATTTTGGCTTGTTATTTTAAAAATCATATTACCATGATCAATAGATCATGATAATCTTGAATTTTATTGAAGACCAGAGGGAAGCAAAAATCTAGTTGCAAAATCTGCTGAAAATGGCCATGTCATGCTTGTTTTTCTCAAATTCTTAATTAATTGTTGTTAAATCTTGCTATGGAATCCCCAGCCTCCAGGTGCAGAAACATGCATTCCATGGTCCATTTTAGAAGGAATCATGCCTTCCTTACTGCTTTTTCTTTCTGATTCATTGTGCAAAGCTGAGGGAACTCACCCACACTCCCTTTTACATCTATAAATTCTCAAGAGTATTTTCTACCTTGTACTTATATACAGTCTACCTTCTTGTCTAGAGGTGCTGAACTTCCATGGAGGTTCACAAGTTGCAAAACATGAATGGGTTTAATATACTTCCTGAAAAACTCAGTGACTGGCTGATGAAAGGGCTTGGGACAACTGGCCACATGGACCCTGGGGATTCAGAGACACTCCAGTCATGTCAGCCTATGACTGTTAATACTAGACAACTGATGCATTCTGTACCAACAGCTGGAGCTCCTGGGAGGTCCTTAACCATAGCTCTGAGCAAAGGGCATTGAGGTAATCCAGGATGGAGGTCACCAACAGATGGAAAACTGTGGTGGGATTCTCACTGGTGAGGAGAGAGCAGAGGTTACAGCCGTTTTGCCAAATCCTCTGTGGCTGGATTCAGTGCCCAAGTGATGATTTCCATTGCAAATGCAGGGTAACATTGGTGGTATCTGTTTTCGCGAAGAAAACAAGTCCTGATACTGAGTCCCACTCTTTCGTCAAGAGGCACTGCCAAAATGTGTTCTGTGGGTCTACTTCAATGGAAAATTCTCTTATCTGGAGTAATTATTTCAGGAACAAAAATATTTTTATGGAAGTAAGCAAATGGTGAAACTTAATGCATAGAAATCATCCTGGAGTTCAAAAGGCCAGGTGGAAGGAGAAGGTGAGCAGTTTATTAATCTAAGAAAAATGTAATATAAAATATAAGCAAGTTTTTATTTCTTTACTCCCTCTAACCTGCAGATTTTTCTTTGATTTTGAATTCTCTAAGACTAATTAGTAACTCAATTCACACAAACCATGGTTCAATGTGCTTGTCAGATCTTCACTGTAAAGAATAATAAGCACCCCAAACTCCACATACTTTTGACATTGTGGTGGCACCAACCAAATTGTGTAGGCCATACTTTGAAGGGTCTGCTTTCCCAACCAAGCAGGGAGGACAGATGTGTGAAGGAACAAACCAACCTCATTACGTCTAACATTGTTCAAGTGCATAAGGTTAAAACATAACTTATATAGCTAGTGATGCAGGTGAATTTTGTTTTATGGCCTGGAAATGTTATGACCCTGTGATGAAGGGAGACCTGAGAGTTATATATGAAGCAATGATGTCTTCCACTTATCTCTGATGTGTGTACAACATGCAACATGACCTTTGCCACTGACAGCCAAGAAAGCTGAATGGAACACTCATATTTAACCAATAATCTAATATGCACAGGACTCTGATCATACAACCAAAGCTAAGCGGATTAGGGTCTTTAGAAATTTGCCATGTGGATATCAGACAATGAAAATTCAGAGAAGGCTCATCTCCCAGTGGCACACAGACTACCTGGAGAAGGTACCTGGAAATAAGAGGCTTCCCTCCTGGCCTCCTCCTCCCTGGTCATAACACCAGTGTGATGGTGTCTTCTTTTCTGTTCAGATTATTGCTCTTTGGGCTTATAGCAGTGCTTGTTGGTGTCACTGGATTCCCTTTGTCCCACAGGAGGCTCAAGTTGCCAAACACACCTGTGCACGCATGCACACTTTTACTGGACTAGAGTTAATAGTGTAAAGTATAGCAAGTAACATTTGATATGCCTTTTTATTATAATACATGGGTAAAAACATATTAGAATCATCATGATTCATTTCTTAGAGGGGTCAAATATCCAAGTAGGGTCTGAGACTAAGTGAATTGTTTTTCTAATGCAGTCAGTCCTCTTTAGCCTTTCACACCGACTTAACCATGAGATAAGGACAATTGTTCTAAAGAGCTATTGTCATGATGGTCATAGGACAAATGCCAGAATAGGTTCATTGCTAGATTACCTGTTTCAACTCTCCTCTCTTTTTTGATCTGACTAGAAATCGTAGGCCTTAGGACTTATTTTGATTGTTACTTAACTTCTTAGAACAGAAAAGTGGATCTAATGCACTTTTCCTATTAAATATAACTCTTGATTTTCTGTCTATAAATTTCTCTTATTGCCCTCTCCTCAGCTTGTCCCAGAGTTTTGTTTCACTCCCTGTGCCATTGTTTCAGTCTGTTATTGCTTATTAGGAATCCTCATTTCCTGCGTGACTCTGCAGAGTTCTCCTGTCTAGCCCTCCGATGGCTTATAGATCTAATTAAATTCAATAAACACCTATTAAGTGCCTATTTTCCAGGCTCTATGCCAGGCTGTATCCAGTCAGTCAGAACTAAATTATATACTGTTTTTATTTTTATTTTTTTAACTTTTCCTCTAGGTATGCTGTCTAGCCAACCAGAAAGCAAGCCTGCTCTGTGAGCCTGATCCCTCTGGTCATATACGTCCTCTTTTGGTACGTTTTATGAGTGCTTAACACAGGCGTGCACACACACTTCTTGGTTGATTTATTCACACTGCCTTTCCAGGCTCCTGTGTACTACAGTATCCTCCAGCTCTCCAACAGTGCTTACCTCCCTGACTGCTTAAACTGCAGAGCCACATCCCAGCACAGCTAACATTCCAAGCATTGGAGTATGAGCCCCTTTAATGTGGAAGCCATGTGACCTGTCATATTTGTCAACCCCTGAGCTTTTCTTCTGCCGTAGGAAACTTTCAGTAACTTCTGGTTCCTTATGTTGCTACAGCAAGAGAGAAACCAAGTTTGTTCACTTGAGAAGGAAAGAGAGTTTCAAACAAGCTTGAATAGCATTTGGTCAACCGTTTACAGTCAGCTTTTGGGAGGAAAAGCATAGGAGTACTTTGCTCTACTTTCAGTTTTGCTTGTTACATGCTGTGCTAATTATGCAGGTGATTCAAAGCTCAGTTCAATGACTATTTTTCAGGTGCACCAATTAGGAGTCGAAATAGGAGCCTGGGGCACTTCACATGACAGTCAGTATTCAACTTTCAACACCTGGCATAGCAAGACAGGGCCGTCACTCACTGAAGGTGTTTGCCTCCAATTATAACCCTAATGGAGATCTGAATGCTTGGAAACTTTAGAAAATGGGTTCTACTCCATTACCTTCCTCTCAAGCCAAATAAAACAATATTAAGTGTCTAAAAATGTTATCAATAGCTTGTAATTTTCTGACAAAAATTTGTGTTATGGAAAAGCAGGGCCAACCAATACATTAATTACCTTACAAAACTAGGATCATAGTGCACATACTCATTTGTGACTTTTGCTTTTCATTGTTTTTGTGTGTATGTGCTTTTTTATTTAATTTATGTGATGAAATATTTTTCTATATCAGCGTATTTGCAACACAAGCTCCATGTTTCATGAATATCACATTTAATAAGAGAAGAGTTTAAATGATGAGATACCTTTTAGAAGTGCTGGGTTAAACATTATTATTATTATTATTATTGTTACTGTAGGGCTATTTAAAGTCTTTGATGTACTAACGTGCATCATGAGTTTTACCCATAAGGGATATAAATAGCATTTCTTTAGATTATCTTCACACATACATTCTCTATTATGTGCATTTTAATGTATGTATTTATGTATTTTGGTGGAATGAGTGTTTATTGGAACACAATTTGGGTAAAAAATAATGTAGAAGTATGGCATAGAACTAACTGTAACCAACCCTAGAACATGCCCTGGAAAATTTATTTAAGTTTATCTAATAAGTCCTTGCTTTGAGCTTGATTTGTGTGTGTGTGTATATATCTTATGTACAACTTTGTTCATTGGCAAAAAGAAAGCAAGATTTGACAACAGCACCACGACCTGCAACATCCCATGGACCCAACATTCCCCACAACATCATTTGAGAGGTGCAGCTGTTCTGACTCCTGATGTTCCAGGTGACATTTGGGACTCCATGTTCCTCACTCATTCTAAGAGTTGGTACTGGCCTACTTCACTGTGCACTCAGAATACGGCATCACTGCTTGCTTTATTAATGACACAATATGAGCCACATCAGTTCATTTATTTTTCTAATTCTATGTTTGGGTTTCATAAAAATACATTGACCAGAAAAGCAGCTATGAGTCAGTACTCTGTAAATTTCCTGTTAAGAATATCTTATAAAATTTAAGAAAAAATGATCCTTTGTGGGAGAAAAATAGCAATGGTTTGATTTTTCAGGAGGGATTCACCTCCACTCACAGTGATTCTACTTTTTTCTTTGACTGTGCACCCTACCTAGAACTTTGTCCCACCTGGCCAGCAGCTTTGTTCGGTTTCTAATAAGCATATCTGTCTTCTGCTCCTATAGTTGTATGAAGTTATGATTTCCCATTTGCTCTGTGTTTAAATGAAAATCTATATATGTATCATATCTGTCTCAAGTTAAATTGTGCTTATCAGTCTTTTACATAAAACATTTGAAAACTCACCAAATGAGTTCCTCACTGCTGCTAATACAGTTTCTTTAAAAAGCAGAGCTTTCAGAAACAGCTTATCCATCAATAGCTGAGATGGCACTTTGTGGTTGCTTTGTACAAACACATCCCCTTTGTCTCCCAACCCTATCACCACAAAAGATAATTCACTTGCCATGTTGCTAGGTTCCCATTGATTTTAGGCTCCTTCCTTTTTTTATTCTGTTTATCATGAGAAGTGCTGAGAGAGTTCTATAAATGTTCAGTTCAGTGGTGTGTGAAGTGCTCCATGTAGGACCATAACAGGAGAACGAATGAAACTGTGGACTTCATTCTCCTGCAGAATGGAAGGGTGGCTGATACTTTCCACTTCAACTTCAGTTTCCTCATGAAAAAATATTGTTCCAGTGAACAATAAAGTCATAAATGTTTGAAAACTAATATTCGCATGTAAAAAATGCAGAAGGGGTCTGTTATATTTTCTAGATGGCAATCCTTCTTCTAAATACTTTCTCATGTTGTCACCTACCTAATTTATTCATTTGTTGGCGTAACATTTTCCCCTTGTTTTTTAATCTTCACTATCCTTCATTTATAAAGCACTTATGATTTACTGGATGTGGCAAAGTGCAGAGGACATGGCATATTATGGCGGCTTTCACAGAAGCTCATGTTCCACACAGAAACGCATCTTAATGAAAGTCATTGTGGGCGATATGCATTTGCTGATTGGTAATACACACAAAGAATTGCACTGGACATAAAGGTTAAAAGCAGAGATTTTCAGCAGCTGGGATGAGCTGAAGAAGTTACATGTGCTTGGAAGAGGAAACTACGCAGGTACTATTGAGGGATCCATGAGGTATTCAGGGAAAGTGAACTTGAGCTGAGTTTTTAAGCAGTTTTTCTTCAATATTTACTTTTTATTAGGACATGTTTGCAGCACATAATGGTTACATTCCTGGTGGGGAGTTGGCACCTGTACATAACACGTCTTAATTCTTTTTTTCATCCCATTCCCCTCCCCTCCTTCCCCTTTCCCTTTCTTAAAACATTAAAAACATTAGTTTAATTAGTACATGTGTGTAGTACATAATGTTTACATTCCTTGGGGGAAGAAGGAAGGATAGTATTTAAGTAAAAAACGAAGAGTAATATTTAAAAAAATGAAAACTAATGCACACGTTCTAATCAAGGATGGCCCACACTTTGGAAGTTGTTATCTATCGTCATAACTGTAGAAATAACAACCTGTCTGGAACAACTGCCATTTACCTCAGTGACAATGTTCTCAAGATGCTTTTGATTATTCTGTGGATTTAAAAAATTATTTGGCAAACTCTTTGTGACATTAATGAGCACTTTTCCTGAAATCTCCTCACAAGCCCCAAGTTTCTAAGGTTTCAGTGATCCCTGGTAAACCATCATTGTTGCCAAAATCCTTGATATTTGCTGGGCATAATGATGGGCCAGATGCATCCCATATACATTGTCCCACTTAATCCTCATGAAACTCCTGTGAAACCAACATGTTGCTGTCCTGTTTCATAGGAAACTGAAAGCGAGAGTAAGTAGATTGCTTGAAGCCCCTCAACTTGTTAAGAGTCAGACCTGCATTTAAACATCTCAGTAAACTGTCCCTTCTCTCTGTCTTCTTTCTTTTGCTCTGGAACTCACCAATTTACTTCCTTGGCCAATTTCAGGGTCAGCCTGTTGCGGTCTCTTTATCTGGTGTCTGGCTACTGTTTGCTTTAAGGAATGGCAAACAAATCCTTGGCTTCCTTGGGGGTGGTTATCAGACAGACAGCTCCATCACTCTGCTTGTTTACAGAAATGACACATGTGTTTGTGTTGGCACATGAGTGACAGTGTGCGAGAATTTATGCACCTCTTTGTGGGGGCAGGGCCAGTAAATAGAACAAGATTATTCTTACAACCCAAGAGATAAGGAACACAAGATGTGGTCTTGGAAGAAAGCTTTAGTATTTTTCTGTAGGAATTAAGGACCAAGATGTGCATTTGAAAAGTCAGCTCCAGAAGTGGATCTCATTGTCCAAAGCACAAGGGATTTTATGGAGGTATCAGTTATGAGGATATTTGGGGATGTGAACTTTTTGGAGAGGCTGATGTAAGGAAATAGGCAATTGTAGAGGGGGGAGATATTTTCTGGGCTCCCTCCGGTGTCATCAGTGAGAAAACCAGGAGAGAAGGCTTAATGGCCCCTGTCAGCACCTCTGTGGGGCCTCTTCCACTTCAGGTTCTTCCATTTCTCCCAGAGGCAGCTGATTTAAACTAAAAATTACTGTCCTGTGAGGTTGGCCGAGTGGAAGCGGCATCCAAATCATGCCAGCCCCACCCTGACAGGACTGTGAGTGAGTCAGGCTTTCCCTGGAACTCAAGGAACCTTCTGTGAATCCAGAGAAAATCCCTCAGGAAGTCACGCCTAACCACAAAGGCTGCTGGGACTCTATCACAGGAGAGGAAAAACACTATCTTCCTCGGGATGAATGAGAGGTCTGTTTCTTTACCGCAGTGTTTCTGAAGTGCCACCAGGGCCACGCCTCAGTGGTGAGATGACCCACTTTTCATGCGCTGCAGAGACTGCTTCCCTTCAGAAGTCCTGGACAGATCTGTCCAGTTCCTCCATTTCCTTGACCGAAGTCACCATCTCCTGCAACATGAAGGAATGGAAAGCTCTGGGATGGGTCTGACTTAATATGAGTACAGCATCTCTGCCCTGGTTCTCACCATTTGTCTTTGGCCAGCTAGAGACACTCCTTTCTATGACTACTATCTGAGGATTAATTGGCTTTACTGAAAAGAGTGATGAAGGACTCTGAGCAGCCAAAAGAAAATATTGTGCTTAGAACAGAGAGGGCATGGCAGTCATTTTAGTGATTTGCTAATAACCATTAGGCAAAATTAAACAAAATAAAAATTTGAAAACACTGGGTTGAACAACACTGTACAAATTTCTTTAGTGTATAATTCTCTGCTTTTTATAGGTTCATACTCATTACAAATCTCCAAGAAATGAGTAAAATTGGCAATGTTTTCCAAATGTTCTTGGACATGAAATATTTTTTAGGTGAAACACCTCACAGTATTAGTTTGAGCATAAATGTCCAGGGGGTACCATGGTATCACAACATAATAAAACATTTCATATTCACACTAAGAATGCTGAATATATAAAAAGGTTGTTTTGCTCATAAACAACTATGCCTTGTGATGGTAAACTTAGCCATTAGAAATTACTAGAAAGAATGTATTTTTGAAGACTAATGATGAAACAACGTTTGGATAGATGGTTGGTAAATATATCACAAAGTACTAATAATTAAATCTGTGAAGGACTAGCTCCAGACTTGTTTAAAATAAATAACACTTGAAAACCAGAAGCCTTGTTTTTAAAAAACATGTAAATCTATTAAGAATGAATGAATTATGCAAAAATATTAAAGCTGTGAAAAACTGGTAAAATATTTAGAGAAGAAGAAAACAATTGGTTCTGCTTCTAGTTGCTAAAAAATCCATACTAGTAAGAATGATGATATAAAAAACTGAATCATACATATTAAAATAAAGCAGACATAAATATTTGTTTAATCTTTGAATAAATAGAGGAATTACATTTTTAAAAATCGGTATGTTTGGGAAACCTTTTGTGCATTAAAAATCTTAAAAATCAAAAAATAAATCTATAACTAGACAGTGATAGAAAATAATTATTAAAATACCACTATCCAAAACATATAGGCAGGGTGGAAAAATATCCAAAGAGCTAAAGATTTTTTAAAAATGTATTTAGTTAAATACACAAAATTTCATATTTAGGAGATATGTCTCCTGGCTATGATAGAAAATAAAGTAACATCTTTCTACACATCTTATGAGAAACTTGTAGAATACCAAAGGCAAAGATGTTGAAGCCACCAGAAAAAAGAACACAGATCTTAGGAAAAGATGACAGAACATACTTTTCCTAAGTTAAGGGAGCATCTGTCTTACAGAGTCAACAATCTCCGATATGCATCTATGGGAACAGGATACTACTCATTCCAGTGCCAGGAGTTTCTCTGGGTTCTGTTTTGTCCAAATAAGTCTGAATGCAATACAGACAATATACATTCGCAGAAGTCAGTACACCAGAGGGATGGGGGATGATTGAGAGGCGATATGTCATGTACTCCCCTGCTGTGCTGATTCTTGTAGGCTTGGAAGAACTCTCATGAAAATAACCTATTTTATAAGGAAAATAGTTGGACTCCTTGACTTCAAGTCTCCTACAAATGGAGATAGGTACAAAGAAAGTAAATGAAAATACTAAGGAACAAAAAGAGGACATAAATAAGATAAAACAATCACAGAAAGAACGTTTATATGGAAATGTTGCTTATGATAAAGGCAAAGTGGAAGAAGCATTGGGAAAATAATACATTATCAAAAACAAAATGTAAAAACAACAACAACAACAAAAACAAAATGTGAGGCATAGAGGATGGGACTGAGAGGTTCAAGTAAGACAAAATGCAAATGAATAAAGTGTGGCTAAAGAAATTTATAGATGTAGTTAAGAAAACCAATGAAATTCAACATGTGCACCATGAGTCACCTTGAAGCAAAATTGCAAAAATAATAGGAAAACTACTTAATGATATAGGTTAAGAAAATAATTCCAAATTAAAAGGAAAAACCTTCTGGTTTCTCTTCAGATTGCTTAAATCTTTCATCTTTTACCAAAATGATAGAAAATTTAAAATGTATTTTTAAAAGATACACTATGCATGAGGAAAATTATCATTGAACTTTAAAAATAAATTCCAAATTTATTGACTGGCAAGACAAAAAATTTAGCCATCTTTATGGGGAAAATTTATTTCAAAGTTCTCCATGACAACTTTGATTCCTAGAAGACAATAGAGAAATGCATATACTGAAATGACTTAAAAGAAAGCATAGTAATTTCTACTCAGTCACTGTTCAAATAAAAAGGCAATATAAATACATTTTGAACATATTAGAAGTCAGCTAATACAGTACTATAAGTCCATCCTGGAAAAACTACTAGATTATAAATTAACTCAAAAGATACGTATTTATAATATTTAAATCACATGTACTATTATGCTTACAGATATGATATAAACTTGAAAATGTAGAAATGATGTAAGTAATAGGAAAAAGAGAAAAGTGGAATAATATAATTTTACTGAGGTTTTTTTTGTTGTTTTTTTTTTTGGTACCAGGGATCAAACTCAGGATCCTGCACTTGAGAGGCAGGCTGGGGAACCACTGAGCCAAACCTCCAGCCCATTACTAAGTTTTTATAGTTGAGGGTAAACAAATTGTTTAAAATTGATCATTGGACCAATAGAACCGTTTAAGTGTATAAGGTAAAGAATAAGAAAAATTATGACAATATATAATATATAAATAAATATAAACATAAATACAACAATATAAGATAATTGGGAGATGAAGATGGGAGGAAGAAAAGGGAACAAAGTGGAAATATACTGTACTACTTTTATCAATTCCAATAGTAGGGAATCAATGATATTATAGAAATGAAGAATTATACACTTTTAATTACCAAAGTAATACCATAAGGAAAATACAACCTTCTGTAACAGCCAGGTTTTTCATTGCTGGGACAAAAGACCTTACATTTGCAGCTTACAGGGGGAGAAGTTTAATTTTGACTCATAGTTTCAGTTTAATTTTGACTAATGTTTTCAGAGGGGCATGGTAGGAGAAAGCTGGTCACACCATGGTGCCCAGAAGCAGGGAGTTATTGGAAGAGCCTGAGTGAGAGAGATTCTCCAAAGGCTCGCCCCAGGGATCCACCTCCTCCAGCGCCTGACAACACTCAGCTATGAACTCATCAATGGATTCATCCACCGATGGGTACAGAGCTCCTTGATTCAATTACCTTCTGAAAGGGCACCTCTGTCTTTTTATTTATTTATTTTTTGTGTGTGAGATTGGGTACAGAAGCCAGGCCCTTGAGCATGCTGGGCAAGTGTTTCACCTCTGAGCTACATCCCCAACCCTGCCAGTCCCATCTCTGAACACACAAGACTTTTGGAGACTTTTAGATCTAAATCATAAAAGCTTGTGAATTATCAACAAAAACATACTCAATACAGAATAAAGAGAGATAGAATAAAATATTTTCAAAAGCAATAAAGATATCATTATCTAATACATAGTGGCAGTGCTAAAGATCAAATTTATCCATAATATTAATAGTTTTTTTTAAAAAAAACTCATACTAGATGACAAAGTCAATCCAGATTTTTCCAAGACAAATGTCCAAAAATTGTTAAAGATAGAAGTAAAATAATAGACTAGAAGTACTAGGAAATATAATTTTAAAAAACAGGAATAGCAATAATTTAAAAGTTGATTTCAGAGGACAGAATCACTTTAAGGGAAAAAAAATGTAACCCATAATGAATATACAGTCATTGTGAATATATGCAACTAATAAAATAGCAACAACTTTTAAAACAAAAGCTACAGGAAGTATAAGAAATAAACAGAAATATGGAATATTGGAAGTTTTAAATTGATTTCTCACTATCACAAAATAAATAAGTATAGGTATATGGAATAAACAACAAAGTTAATAAAGGAAGTCTAGGTTGGTATAGTTTGTCTCTCCACACTTAATTTTGAATGTGAACCTTTTCAAATACCCATTGAATAATACAAATTGGTGAGAGAGTAAGTCACAGAGTCAACTTTAATACATACTAAATCAATGAAGATATGGTAAAGACAATATTCCCTTCCTATATTGTAAAATTAAATATCATGACAAAACAAAAAAAGTAAAGACTTGGAAATATTAAACTCTCGCTTTAAAATATTCTCAAAGAAAAGAGGAAATTCAAGGGTAAACATTATAGATTTTAGAACTTAGAAATAAAAATAATAAAAAGGAACATTGCATGTCAAACTATACTGGGTACAAGTAAAAGAGGGCTCAAAGTATAATCATAAATAGTTATGGTAGTAAGCAGTTGATAAGAAAACAAATTAAGGACCCAAATCAATATATAAAAATAAATATAAAATATAATTACAGAACATATTAAAATAATAAAGACCAATAAATAAAGTTAAAATAAAATAATGAAATAGAAAATATAAAGTAACAAGTAAATGATCTGCTGATTTTTTGAGGGAAAAAACCCCCAAAAGGCACATAAACCAATGGCAAACTAATCAAGAAAAAGAAAAGGAAATCACAAGTACACGAAAAAGACAATGGTAAGGAAGTTATAACACAAATATATGAAGACTTGAAATGATTTTGCTTGACTCTGTACAAATACACTTGAAAAATGAAACACAATAACATTGGTAGAAGAACATGAAAGAGTGAAGCATGCAGGATCAAAACATAAAAAGCAAAATAATTTGTGAAGATTGATGAAAGAATTCTATTAGTGGACACAGAAGCTTTCAAAGCATTAAAAGCATTAAAAAATAGAAAATAAACAATTATTTTATTTAAAAAGTATAATTCAACATTCAAAATTATTAATTCTAAGGATTAAAAGGGAAAAACTATATAATCAATGGCTAAATCTGTTTATAAAGTCTTGACTAACAAAGAAAAAATCCTCTTAAGTATGAAATATTTCACATTTTAATAGTAGGGTGTATATAACATGTTAAAGTGTAGCAATCAAATATGCTCAGCTCCAGATCAAATATAAATATCTACCCTATTAACAATTTCTTCACATGTCCAGGGATAAATTACTTTGTTATCATCAAATGAAGAATTTTTATAGGTCTGTATTTTAATCCAGTTGGATGGAATTGAAAGCTGGGAGTTCTGCACATCCATGTTAGATGATTCAAATATAGTTTTGTCATGATGAAGCCACCTGTAAAGGAAAGAAATTGAAGTGTGGTAATATAATTATTTCATAAAATGTGATCACTAAGTAAGGTAGAAATTGTAACAATATTTTTATGTGTAATATATTGCCTTAATTTCATATGTAATAATGGCTTTGTGTTTAATTAAATTTATTTAAAATTATATTATGTGTAAAAGTTTTGCTTCTAATCTGACTTCTCTTAATTGGTCTGTTTTTTTCTGTTACCTTTGAAAAGTGGCATTTTGAATGCTGACAGTGAAATCCCAAGAAACTACTTGGGTGGTCAGATTAATTTATGCTAACTTAATTCCAAAAAGGAATGTTGGACAAAATTATATTTCTTTTACCCCTTTAAAATCATCCTAATGGACTCATTTGTTGTTCTTACCCTTTTAGTTTATTAATAAATTTATTCTCTTCATGAGTGTGACTCTGTGCAAATCAAAAATAATGTGAGGATGAAACAAGTCTCAAGGCAGTTTCAGCTCCATTCAAAAATAGATTTCAGTTGTGATCTTCATAAAATAAAGCAGATCTGAGTCTATTTGGTCTTAATCTTGAAGTCACTATAAGAAACCAGAAGTCGTATGTGGCCTAAATTAGGATTCTGTATCTACTTTATGTAGACTGGCTGCAAAAAGAGCACTAGATTAGGTGTGAAAACCTTGGAAAGTTCTTAAAGGTCTTTTTCTTCTCCCTACACAAGTTTGCACACAATTTTTACTCTTTGTGAACCCCAATTTGCTTATCTAAAAAACCAAGATTAGAGGAGTGTGATGGTTATTTTCTCAGCTTGGCTAGTCTTTAGCTAGTAGTCACTGCGTCACACATGAGTGTAGAAGTTGCAGTACAGGTGTTGTTTTGTAGCTGTGGTTATCATATACAATCAGTATTCACCTTAAGTAAGGGAGACTGTGTAAGGTGGGTGGCCTCATCCAATCAGTTCAAGGTCTTAAGAGCAAAAATTGCATGTGTTAGTTTATCTTGATTGTCAACTTGTTTGGCTTGAGAGATGTTTAGGAGATTAATAAAGCAAACTTCTGGGTGTGTCTGGGTGGGTCACGGAGTCATGACCTTGGGAACTATTTCTGCTCCTCTCCTCTCTGGCCCTCTTCCCCTGTGCTTGGCTTCCTGGCTGAAATGAAGTAGCAGCTTTGCTCCAACATGCTCTTCCAACATGACGTTTTTGCCCTGGTGCCAGTCAGCATGTACTAAAACCTCTGAAACTCTGAGCCAAGAACAAACTTCTTTTCCTTTATGTTGTGGGTGTCAGGTATTTTGTCCCAGCAATGGGAAAGCTGATTAATTCATCAAGGCTGCCCAGAACAGAAATTGTGTCTCAAGCTGCAGCATCAGTTCCTGCCTGTGTTGCCCACTTGCCAGACTGCTCACCCACCATGTCTGTAATTAATTCTCAGTTCCTTGAGTAAGAAAAGTCTCTCAACATATACATGCATACATTCATACACCTATCTATTTATTTATCTTTTATTAGTTCTATTTCTCCAGAGAACTGTGGCTGATACAATGGATAAAGAATATAAAAATTGTAATTCACAGTGCAAATGTGTCTTACATAAACAAGAATATTCATGCAAGCAAAGCTTTGCCCTTTGCATGTTATTTTTGGTATGGGAGATTGAGCTCAGGACCCTGAGGTTTTGAAGCAGGTGCGGTACCACTGAGCTAAATGCCCGGCCCCTGCATGTTTTTTCCTAGATACCTACACTATACGTTCACCTCTTTTAGGTATTTTTCCAAAATTACTCAGTAAGACCTTTCCAAAAAGGCTTTTTGTAATTGTGACCTATTGACTACACTGACGTCCTGACACAGAACGTGTGTTACTATTTTTTGTCGTTTTGTTCCACTAGAGTAGAACATTTGTGGACCATTAAATGGTGTCACTATATGAGCTCTTGTCATTAGTCTTATGCTTTGAATTTGTCCTCCAGAGTTAGCAGCAAGAAATCTAAGACCTAACCTCGCTTTCCTGTAGAAAGTGCTTCAAAGGTTCAGGACACCCCAATAGAACTCTCTGTGCTGATAAAAATGTTCTATAATCTTTGCTTTCCATAGTTGCCCCTGACTTCATGTGAGTACTCAGCTCATGAAATGTGACTAATACAGCTGAAGAACTAAGTATTTAAAAAAACATTACTCAATTTAAAATTGAACAGCCTCCTCTGGCTAGTGGCAGAGCATGTTGGGCAGCACATGTTCGCATGATAAATGCAAGCCCTCTGTGTTGATTGCTGCCTGATTTCTTCAACACTTTTCTTGTCCACAACTCACACACTTCATAAAACAGAAAAATGTACTGTGTGACGAATTCCCATATCCATTTTGGGAGTGTTAAGCAGGATGTATTTGGTTATGTTTTCCTTGCAGTTTTCTGTGCATCAAGCTGAACTCCCTAATAACTGCTTGACTCCTCATTGTTAACATTTCATCTCTGTAGTCAACCCCTGACCCTAGTCATCCTGGTAGGATTTGAAGCCCTTCCTCTCATAATTGGTAGTGCACAGTTTTGTGACTGTATTTTCAGTACTAGACTGTATCTTTTTATGTCTCTGGCTCCTCTTTGAGATGTTGACTTTCTCCAGGTCAGGCCTTTTCTAGTCTTTACATATGCACTCACAGCTCAGCGCGTGGCTCATAGTGCCCAGTAAATCTTCACTGAATCAGTTAAGGGAGGTGGGAATGCATTGGACCATGAGCCATCATAGAGTTTGGTGGCCTTGGTAATGTGCCAGTTTCTACAACCCTTGTTCATTCTTTTACTCCTTATATAAACCTAGAAATATGAAACTGAGGTCGGGGATCTCTGCTTCCAACAGGGCACTAGTTAACACTGTAGCCCAAATTCTCTTTGCTTTCTGTATCAAGAAGAGGGTAACTTTCAAGGACTGAAGCCAGCCCTATACAGAAGGAGCTCTACACTTGTCTAGCCCATATTAAAAGTCACAACAAAGGCAGCCTTGGAAGCATTTTTATTATTTCTTCTCTCTCTGTTCCTTTCCATCCTTGAAGTTCTTGTTTTGCAGGAAAGAAATCTGAGTGGTCCCTTCAAGAGTCATTCTGTTGCATTTAGTTTTCAGAGGGTTCACAGATATTGCTTATGATCCATCTGTGACTACGGTCAGTTCTGAAGGTGATCTGACCCTGTACGTGTTTAGAAGAAAGAAATATCTTTGCCTTATCTTTGATTCTTGAAATTACAAAAAAAATAGTGCAAATTCATAACATAAGAATTTCTATGGCTGGCTCTTGTTTTGTAGTAGGTTAGGCATTTACTGCAGAAAGTCCTGATGTTCAAAAAAACACACCCATAGTGCATTCAGTCAAAGAGTTAAAAACAGGAGGGTGAGGGTCTAGAGAGGTGGGTAAGAGGAGAGGCAATAAATCTCAAACTCATGGGATTTGGACAACAAACTGCACTGGCAAATCCAACAACTGCCAGCCGTGGAATGTGTCAGCATAATATCATACTAACTGTTACCTGGTAGGTTGTCAGAATTCTAAGAAATGTGAAGATCAAAAATGTTGCAACTGGGAGGTATTCCAAACACTTTTCAATGTATATCTGCTGAAACAAGGAGGCTATTAAAATGCCCTTTAAAAAGTCCCATTAAAATAACAATCTAATAAAAGCAGTGTATAATCTGAGAGCTTTGAGGCCAACTGTAAGTGAGTGCCATGCCGACACCACTTACTGACTCTAGTGGAGGGGTTTTCATTTTCTGTTTTCCTCTTTGTGTTTTAGTTTTAGTTTTGCTTCTCCAGTAACCATCACTAGCATCACAAAAGTATAATATACATGTGTATCTGCACATATAGATAAAAATGTATAACAATTACAAATTTTGCAGAAAATAGGAGCTAGCTAGAGACCATCACAAGTTACAAAGAAAAGTGAGATGGTGATTCACTGTCCCATTGCATGTGCCCCAGAAAACAATAAAATCGTTTTCAAGTTCTAGAAAAAACACTGCAGGTACATTGAAAAAAGATAATAAACTTTTGATTATTAAGCTATTTAAGAAACTAATGGAATGATGCATGAATAGAGAAGAAAAGCATGATGCTATTTTCAAACTTTTAAAAAATCTTATTCAAGTTTTGCCTATTATCATTAACCATCTAAATTCCGTGTTGAATTCATTGATTAAATAGATGTCTCTTATGTCATTTTAAATCTTTAATACCTACTTGAGGGACTAAATTTGTACTTCCTGTCTACCTTTGTCATCCTACCATGTTGGGCAATATAATAAGGCACCTTTACTTCCACCACTTCACCACGATATTACACACAGGTTTTCATCTCTGATCTGAAAACCTAGATGTTTCAAATAGGGAGATTTCTCATTTCTTTCTTCACACCCATTGTTCTGTCATTGTACAAACACAACTTAGATATTCAACCATTCATTCATTTAACAAACTAACTACTTGCTATGTGTACTGAGGATATAACAGGAAAAAAGGTAGAATTGAAAGTTCTCCTAGCTCCTATTCTAAAATTGGCAAGGCTTTTATATTTTCTTAGAGGAAAAATTCAACATTTTGGTGTTTTGAAAGCCTTTATGATATGTATATACCTTTTAGTGCTAATTTCACCTTCTCCCTTTCCCAATATAAATTCCCCCACCCTTTCATCTCCACCCACATTTCATCATCCTTCCCACTTTTACATCTTTCCTAATTTTGTTTCCTCTGTAGAGATGTACAAAGTTCCTCTTATTTCCATTTGAATCCAGCCCATTTTTCAAAGACATGTCTTCTTTCTCCCATGAGCTATTTCTGGACTATAGATTTCATCTTTCTCTCCTAGTTAGCCAATCCATTTAGCTGATTATAAAGCATATTGAATAGAATAGATCCCTTTTGAGAACAAGTGATTATCTGATTTCCCTTCTTAATAAATGGTACTATTACCCACACAGGTACTCATGCCAAATCTAGTTCTTTTCTGCCCATTAGGAAGTTCTATCAACTTTGTCTCCAGAATGTATCTCAAACATAACCTCCATTCCTCCTTAAGTTATCATGGTCTCTTCTGCTTAGGGTCAAAGTCTCTAACATTGCTCTCCTTCCATTTTGACTTGGGAATTGTGTACAGATGATTCTATCTCTTTGCAGCAGTTGGGATGGTTTCTTTTAAAATATATTTCAAATCCTATCACTCTCTGGCTTAAAACTTTTCAGTGTCACTTCATGGTGCTTGGCACAAAGCTTTGGCCTAAGGAGCCCTACCTTCCTCTCTTAGCTTACTCACCCAAGGGATCCTTCTCTCTGTTCCTCAGTCACTTGGTCACTTTTACCTGAGGACCTTTGCACTAACTCTACCCCCTGACAGATACCATGTCTCCTTAGTCATGTGCATTCCCTCTGTTTTGTGTAACTAAAATGTCACTTCCTTAGAGACCGCTGTACATTCATTCCCTACATCTCTTTTTAACTAGTCATCATAGAAATCATAACTACTAGACATTTCCCTATTAATTTATTATTTATTTATAATTATAAATTATTATAATTATAAATTATTTATTTATAATTCATTTATTATTTGCAAGTAGAATGGTAACTTTCTATTTAAAAAAAAGGATTTGATTTGTCTATAGTTCTATCATCAGCACCAGTATAGGATCTGACCCTTGTTACCACTGACAACTGAACGAAAGGATGAATCTGCATAGCACACACTTGAATGCTGAATAAACTTGTCTTCACCGTTTCCGGTATCCTGTGAATCTTTACTATTTTACTAATAAACATTTAAGCTTCTCACTCCAAGAGCTCATACCATGGTTGTGTATTCTCAAAATGTGTGATATTGTTAGCGTATATGCATTGAAGCATTATTTATAATTGCTAAGATAGGGAATCAACCTAAGTGTTCATTAAGGAATGAATAGATTAAAAATTGTGGTATATATTGGAATATTATTCAACTTTTAAAAATATGAAAATTGTCATTTTCAACAACATGAATGAACATGGAGGACATTATACTAAGTGAAATAAGCCAGACACAAAAAGATAAATACAGTCTGATCTCACTTACACATGGAATCTAAAAAAAATAAAATTCATGGAAGTGAAGAATACAATGGTGGTTACCAGGGGCAAGAGAAAAGAGGAAATGAGATAATATTGTTCAAGATGTATACAATGAATAAATTAAAAAGGTCACGATAATACTAGAGATCTAATGTATAGTATGGTGACTTGAGTTAACAATATTGTATTGTTTTCTTGACATCTACTAAGAGAGTAGATCTTAAGAGTTTTCATCACATATACACATGAAAAAAGAATAACTGCATACGGCAGTTGATTTATTGATGATTGATTTATTTCATACATAGACAGTGAATACATATATCTGTTAATTTCACTGTATACCTTGAATATGTACAGTTTTATCAATTATACCTCAATAAAGCTGAAAAATTTGTTTAAATGTGACTAAGGGTTGGATATCTGAGAAATTGAGAGAATGTCTCTTTATTGTTTTGGTTGTCTTTGTTAGGATAATTATTATTAGAATCTTACTTTCTCTCCAGAACAATGTGCATAGACCAATGGAGAAACGGGGAACTATTTATTTATTCTGCTGTTATTTCCTTTTCAGGTAACACCAAACCAATGAAGACTAAAATGTTCAGCTTGGAAAATTTATGGTGATTTTATTTTTTCTACTAATTTTGAGTAGGGTTGCTAGATTTAGCAAATAAAAATTCAAGATTCTCAGTTAAAACTGTCTTTCAGAAAGACAATTAATGATTGTAATATAAACATGTCCATGCAATATTTGGTATAAACTTATTTTAAAAATTGTTTGAAATTTATCCAAAATTCAGATTTTGCTGGGTGTCCTTATTTTATTTGGCAAATCTATTTGGAAGTTTGTGATAGACTTGCCAAAGTTTTTCCGTGTTAGTCATATGTTAGTGATAATTCGAACTTCTTTCAAACTTGTATTTATTCTTTTAGTCCACTAGTGTACTCTTGAGAAATTATTGCTCTATGGATAAAGAGTACCTATGTTTTATCAAAGAATAATTGTTTTTTCAAGAAGTTCTACACTAAAAACTAGAACTAACTAACAAACAGGGAACATGTGACTTCTGTGATAGCATAAGCTATTATTAAGTGCTTGGCTCCTGAATTTTGCCCTTATTGTAGGTTTTCAGGCTGCAGTCAAGGTCATTTGTTGACTCCAGTTTGAAACTTAAGAGTGTTGGCTCATTTATTATGAAGTCTGAAACCAGAGTAATAACATTCCAGGACAATTTCTTTTGGATGACATTTGAGCCTTTTCTTTATTTTGTCCTTTCAATAGCGTACTCATGCTTCGATAGCATTCACATTGCTAATGTTTTTCTAAAATTAAGGATAAATCAAATGCAAAAGTCAAGATTTTCTCCTGACACAAAAATTTTTGTTTTAAAAAGAAAACTACTTGAGAAAGTACCCATTTTTTATATCCCTTGTCCAACAGAAGATCAGGCGTAAGAAATGCATAAATCTTCAAAATTTGCATGATCCCTATAACCCTCTTCTACTGGCTATTCTCTCCTTGGGACTGCTGCTCACTGACATGCTTGAAACTTAGAGCTGATCTTAATCAGTTATGAGTTTTTGACAATTGGAGAATCAATCAGAAGAAAAAAACATATTTTACCCCTTATTTACACATAAATATTGTGCCAGATCCTGAGGATATAGAATGCAACATTAGCTATTTCCTTTAAGAACCTCAAAGGTTTATTATTATTATCATTATTGTCACAATTAGAGAGTGGGAGCCTTTGGACCAGTGTAAAGTTCAATGAACTACCCTTGTTACAGCAAGAGGTGAGCATTTTGGAGTGGTATTCCAGTTCCTTCCAACATGGGATACTGTTGCAGTTCCCTTGAAAGAGATATCAGGGGACTGAAGTTGGTGAGCACATTGTTGCACAGTGATTTAATATTTGAGATAGCTCTCTCTACAGTGTGAGTGACATGGGAGGCAAGGAGAAGTAGATGAGTTTCAAATGTAATCACAGTCCTAAAATTATCTTTCATTAACGCCGTTTTATACTTCATTAATGATGATTTTATTTGGTGATTTGGTTTGAGCATATAATAGTGTTATACATATTTCATTAATAAATGTTGTGAATATTTTCTTAGAATCATAATCTTTTTCCTAGGCATTTTTTTAAAAACTGGGAATCGAACTCAGGACCTTGCGGTTGCAAGCCAGGCAAGGCACCACTGAGGTAAATCCCCAGCCCCCTAGGCTTTTGGCTTTTTTTGTTTTGGTACCAGGGATAGAACTTGGGACCTTGAGCTTGCAAGGCAGGGGCTGGAACCACTGAGCTAAATCCCCAGTCCCTGGCATTTGGTTTTAAAAGCCATTCTGCTTTCTTAATTGTCTTTTTCCCACCCCACCATTTGCAGAATATTAAAATATTTAATTATCTCCCCAATCTACACAGCCAGTTCAACCACAGTAAAGTCATTCATTTGTTTAAAATATTATTAAAATACTTATCAGTTATAAGGTACTTTGCCAATATGATACTTTGAGAAAAAAGGTTACAGGATAACCATAAGTGTGTACTGAATCTTAAAGGAAACACAAAGAACAATATCATCATATAACAGTGCTATGCTAGCTCAGAAGTGGGAAGGATTAATTTCATCATAATTAAATCAAAAGTAAATCTTGTCTACACTCCTACCATTGTGGGAAGAATTCTGAGACAGAGTTTCAAATATTTCTACTGACCAGAGGTACAGTACAGTGGCAGAGTGTTTGCCTAATATATTCGAGGCTCTGGGTTTGAAAAAAATTCTACTTATTAATGATGTAACCTCAAACTAGTCAACTATTATGAATTTGTTTCCTCATGTGTGAAATGGAAAGGGGAACATCTAGATTTTAACTTGATTATTGCACAGACCAAGTGAGTTTTCAAGGACACATTGCACTTAATATGTCATGAACAGGAGAAAAATGGATATAATGGAAAATAATTATCAAATCTTCTGCAATGCCTCTGAGTGGATTAATATCATGTGTGTGTGTGTGTGTGTGTGTGTGCGCCAGTTTTCTATTGCTGTATAAAAATTATCACAAATATCATCACATAAAGCAGTAAAATGTTATTATCTCACAGTTTTGAGTCAAATCCAGGTGATTGGGGTTCTTTGCTCACGGTCTCAGCAGGCTAAAAGCAAGGTGCTGCTAGTTCGCTCCTTCAAGGTAAGAAAGACAAATTCCTCATATTTGAATCTCTTCAGGAATGGTCTAGTCCCTTTTCAGGACTCTCTTGATAAGGTATGGCTTACAGGATTTCCTTTCTGATTAATGGAAAGTCAACTGATTTGGAACCTTAATTGTATTTGCATAATCTTTCCACCTTATTACTCAAATAGTCTGATGATAGAAGTGACATCCATCATATTCAGAGTTAAGTTCTCATTCCAGGGAAGGGGAATGAAAAATTTCCACCACAGGCTGGGAATGTCAAATTCTGTCCGCGGCACCACTAATCAAGATGATCTCAAAGGAAATGGAAATTATAAAATGAAATGGTCATGCTGGATTTTAGCTCCTATGAATGGAGAATTAACTTCTATCCTAAATCAGCTCAAATAAATAGCAAGGATAATTTTTTGCTTAAGTAGTTGAAGTGGAATAGGTGGAAAACGTAGAATCAAGGAATGAAGTGAATTTACAAAGAGATCCTTAATCTTTTATATTGGTGAGTTTTATGATCAACTACTCTGTTAAAATCACTCAATACTTCTACACAAAAATAAAATTGGCTTGAGGACAACCTAGACTCGTACAGTGCAATATTTTAAAGCTAACACTGTGCATTTCTTTTTTCTTTTTTTTGGTGCCAGGGATCGAACTTGAGACCGTGCGCTTGCACGGCAGGTGCCAGAACCACTGAGCTAAATCCCCGGCAGCACTGCATTTTATTCCCAATACCATTTTTTCACATTTTTTCATGAGCAAGGATTAAATTCAGTGCTTCAGAAAATAGTCTCTAGTTACATACACTCTAAACAAATGTAAAGCATGTAAAATAAATGGACATTTTCTGAGGAAAAGGCTTAGATTCAGTAGAGGAACACACTAAGACATAGTTGGTTAGAATCTAAGTTGGCCAAACACTCTGTTAGCAAAATTGACTTTGTAATTTATTGAGGAATTTGACTGGTCATAAAAGTTAAGAACACATACTTTTCTTTCAGAGGAATACAAATTCTACTTTTCTCTTATTTGCCTGCATCTCTCTGTGACTTCCCTATCTCTTTCTTTTTTCTCTAGAGGTCAAGGTCAAGAGAGGAGAAAGAATAGTACACCAGTATGAGACTTTACAATCCACACAGAGATAAAGGAGGCAACTCTTTTCCCCAGAGTAATAACCAGTAGCTTCACAGAAAACAGTAGCTGTCGTGCATCTTGGGTGGCTTTGCCTTGGTGATACATCACATTTATGATGGTACGTGTCATAGTTCACTAACTCGATTATCCTATTATATTTGGTTACAATGGGACACTACTCAAAAACAACATGCCTGAAATTGAAGACAGATGGCCAAGTAAGAGACTAAAGAGTTTCTTATAATCACTCACTCTTTCCTTTTTAATTGGGCTTTTCTCTCCATTTATTGCAGTGCCATGTAAAGACATTTGCACTTTTGAAAAATAGTATCATGGGGCTGGGGATTTAGCTCAGGGGCACCTCGCCTGCCTCGAAAGCGCAAGGTCCTGAGTTCGGTCCCCGGTACCAAAAAAAAAAAAGAAAAAAAAATTGGAAAGTAAACAAGCAGTCATGGGTCAGGGTAAGGGCAGGCTGATACTCCCCTGACACATCAGCTTTTGGCAATGCTGTTTGTCTCCACATTTGTACAGGTTTATGACTGTAGAGAGATAAGGTGGAAAAAATTTACTTTATATGTAACTTTGCAAAGGGCTTGTGTGGCTAAGCCATTTGACTCTTGAAATGGAGAGTCTTGAAATGATTTCATATTCATGGTGAGTATAGTGAGAGTTTTAGAAAATCAGTCTGCAAATAATGTCCATTCGAAGTAAAGTTATCTACTTAGAATCTTCTGTTTTAACAAACGGTACTGACTTTGACCTGTCAGTTTGAGTTTTATAAAGTGAAGTAGATCTATTTCTTCTTAGGCTTTGTACTTATCATACTTCCATGGACCCCAGTGTAAAGGCAGAAACTAACCCTCTGTGAAATTTCCTTCTTCCAAATACACATACATATACCTCCATTTATTTTTCTCCTATTGGAAGACTTACCTTTATATCTTAATAGTTTAATTTATTATTTTATTGTGGTAAAAGGCACAAAAGTTTTGCCATTTGAATCATTTTAAATATATAGTTTAGTGGTAAACCTCCATGTATTCTAAAGTTGATTTCTAGAACTTTTAATCAGCACCAGAATTTCCACCATTAAGGAATTCTTGGAAAAAAATTTGAAGGACTACTATACAAAGAAGTATGCACAAGTTCGGCAAAGCCATTCATATGATGATGCCAGATAGATAACTGATTTGGAAACATGAGTGGGTAAGTAACATTTAAGAGGAATTTTATATACTGGCTTCTAGAAGCAAAGCCTCTATTTCCTACATAGTTTTATATGGACATTGTTTATAGGAAAGGCAATTTATTTTGGGACACAGATATATAATATATTCATTTTGTTTTCTAAATGAGAAAGTGATAACATTTAAAATGTTATTATAAAAGAACTTTATAATATAGATGGAATGTATGAAGATGTGTTATTGCCAGATAGGAATACCCATACAGAATAAGGACAAACAATGAATTTTCTTGCTGTTTAGATTTCAATTCCCAAAGATAATTGTTTAGTCAAGATGTTTAGCCTTGATTGAGGGTCATTAGAGGTCACTAATAAAAGACTGTTTGGATTTTACAAGTTTGTTTGAGTCTGTATGCATTTTTTTCCAGGAATCCAAGCTACACCAACACTTGTACAATGACTCTGGTAATTATGGCATGAAGTGGCATTTAAACAACTGGTGCCATTTAGAATTTGTGTAAATACAAAAATAATTGAAAAGCTATTTAGCATCGATAGCTGTATACATTTAAAAAGAGAATTGCTGTACTTTGCCATTTGGGAGTTCAGTACCTCACATCCCATGAATGAGCGTTCAAGTGGTATGTTAACTTGCCCAGGTGCATCATGTGGTACAGTAAATATAGGGCTTACTTGTTTTGTCAATATTGTTATTTCGTATATATATATATATATATATATATATATATCCTTAATCCTGATACTGATTACTATTAACATTTAACATATATCTCTAGAATGTGTTAAAGCATTTCTTCAAGAAATCACATCTATATTCTTAGCTTGTTTATAACAGGAAACAATGAAAGAAACATCTTAATTATCCAGTTACAAAGAACCCAAAATGATGCATGTGTAAAGATACATGTACTTGGATATATAGGACTTATTTAAATGATATTAGAGTATATGTATCATTGTAAGCTTGTCATTTTTAATTAACAATATGTTATGAATTGGTCTCCATATTACGAATTTAAATACATGCTAATGTCATTTAGGGATGGATAGTATATCATTGAATGGATGTATCAGAGTATGTTTAGCTAATTCTTTATACTTGGATATTGAAGTTTTTTTTTTTTTTGGTACCAGGGATTGAACTCTGGTCCTTGAGCTTGAGCAGCAGGTGACAAAACCACTGAGCTAAATCCCCGGCCCAGAAGATGTTTTTTTATTTGTATTAGTGAAAAAGCAGAGACAATTTAAAGTTGTGGGGTGGGTACTAATGTTACAGGTCAGAAGAGGACCACTTAGTGGATCTTAATCAGAGACGAGGGCTACAAAGGGGCAAATAAAGAACACAGCACAATCAGGCGCCACACAATGCATTAGACACCACATGTGTTAAACATCTCTTGGGACTACTTCCCATCAGTCTCAGGTTGGAGACCATTTAGGCACTGCTGTGTGAGTTTAGATATAATGAAGGGTAGCAGAATCTTAAGTGGCAGCTAGATAAGTATGTGAAATCCAATGACAACTTTGTGAAGATAAAGGAGACCTGTGCATGTCTAAATGTTGGCCTAAAAGAGCCTGGGAAGAGGATGGGATAAGATATTAATAAGCAAGATCATATGGGTGTAAGGGCAGATAGAATTCAGTGATGACTTTGTGCAAAAGGTGAAAGCCACATGCTTGAACAGATCAGAGAAAGAGCCCAAGGGGAAAACTAGGTTAATGATGAGTACATGAGGAGGACTGAGTTTGGGACAAGGGTTATCAGGAGCTGAGAAGAGGTGGGGTCAAGACAGGTGCGAGGGTCATGAGCTTGGAGGTCAGCAGAAGGAAGGGAGAATTAGAATTGTCACCAGGCTGGGAAGTGATGGGGAAAGAAAGGCAGTGAAAAGTGGTGACAGATCTTCATGGTTTTTAGGTGAGTGAAAATGTCTGTCTCAAGTAACTAGGAAGGACGGTATGTGATTTCTAAAACATGAAGCTGAATTACAAGCTCAGGGTTTGACTAGTAAGAATAAGTAGCAAATAGTTTTTTTTAAAAGGATTTATCTATTTTAAGAGCCTTAAAATTGTGAAATAGAAAACATTAGAAAGAGAAGTCCTTAGTGGAGACTCTGCTGATAATGCAGGAAACATTTCAGGGTAGCACAACTAATCCTACATGTCTGTACTAATTTAATTATCATTTCATGCATTCCTTTACTCGTGTACAGTAAATCTTTTATTAGATTCTCATTGGTGTCCTAGGCACTGTGGTGTATGCTAGGAGTACATCAGTTATGTCACCTCTCAGTAAAGACCGTCTTTAAAAAGCCAAAAAGTCTAATTACCCCACCCAGACATGCAGTCTGACAACATGTCTTATTTACCTTTCAATCCCAGGTATCTCTGAACCCTGAAAAGAGTAGGAATGTAATAAACATTTGTTGACTGACTGGATGAGTGAATGAAGTAATAATCATAGTTTTGAAGTTCTGGAGGGAAGAAGGGAGAAACCACAGTGCCACCTCATCCTAATAGTAATAATAGTGATGACCATAATGGCAATAATGATAGTAATAATACTAATGCTTGTAACAAATAATTATAACTACAATTTAATACGTTCTTAGTCTATATTATCAGATAGAAAGCACTGGTAATACATTGTTTTATTTCATCTTTACCGAAACATAATGAAGTAAGATACTATCTCCATTCTACACATGAAGACAGGATTAGACAAGTTCAAGAAATTGCTCAGGATCATCTAGGCTGTGAGGCATGGACCTGTGCTTGGATTCTAAATCTGCCTGGCTCCACATGCTATGCTCCTAACTGTCACACTGTAACAGCTAGGATAGCACCGTGGAATTGAAAGAGGCCTAAACAGATCATTATCCTTACCCACAGTGCTCCACAGAGATACCAACAGGCTGGTCTACACTTCCAGTGACAACTACCAAGGAAACTTCTTCATTCCATGGTATCTGTGACCCCCAAACTCCAGCTGGTCCCTGCCATCTGCACATCACCCACTACTGCTTATTTGGCTGCAGCGATCTTGGATGATGAATGCTTCACTTATTTCATGCCTCTCCTGACCCATCAGCAAATGTGTTAACTGTGTTCTGTGGGTTACTGTGCATGGGCTCTGGGTGATTGCATAAAAATGGACACACTGTGTTGGAGCTCACTGGTGAAATGAGATATGCTTCCAACGGAAGCAGCCAGTCAGCACTGTGTCTCAGAGGGAGAGAACACCTTGCTTCTTAGGTCTCCTTATTCTTTCTCTTCTCCTCCCTCTCTGTCCTCTGTCTCCCTTTCTGTCTGTCCTTTCCTCACTTCTTTCCTTCTTGCTGTACTTCCCCTTTTGTCCTTTTGCTTACCTGATGGATAAAAATGAATAAATAATAGTTTTGCATTTCTCCTCTGGATCTCATCAAAAGAAAAAAAATGATTTTACAGACAAGGTGTGATAGTCTAAGTCCCTTGGGCGGTTGGGGCCTGGTCATCTCTCTCCTGATTCAGATGTCATCTGCAATATCCAGAGCTCATTTTATGCTGTTCCTCAAAACTTCTTGAGATAGGATGCTCCAGTACTTTCTGGGGCAGTAAAACCCAGCTCACAGGAACCATTAAAGGTGGAAGCATTCAATAATAGAATGACCATATGATTCATCAACAAAACTGGGGTACATATGCGTATGAAATGACAGGCACCCTAAAACTCATTCAATTATATAATCTTTGCAATGTTTGTCAAATTGACAAATCAGTTTTTATAAATAAGTGGAGCCATAAAATAGTTCTATTTGAAAAGTCTATTTCAAAAAATATATTTCTTAAAAGCAAAAATGAGACATCTATGAAAATTTAAACATTTTAAATTGTCTCCTCAAATCAATCTTCTGAACACTTACATAATCTTATACAACATCTGTATAATTCTATGTGTATATTCTTGTATTAGTATCTTAGCTGTATTCTAAGAATGTGTCCCTGGCATTTTTCTGATGATTAAATTATTTTCAATATGATTCTAATATTTTACAATTTTCACAAAATTGCCTGCAACCTTCTTCAAATTTTATTTTATGGTGAATACATTTGACATTCTTGATATCATCATTTGACCTTTCTCTGTATATCAAGATATTCTTAATTAAAGAATACTATATACACATACACCACACACACACACCACATATACATGCTGAGGTGCCTGGAAACTTTAACTCTTTAAGGACATTTTCAATTCAAAAATTTTTATTTTTTTGCCATTAAAATGGATATTTTCACAGGTGCTATGTTTTTTTTGCATGCATTCAGAGTATTTTTCTTTTTTATATGTAAGTTCTATTTATAATTCTTTAAAAATTTTCACCAAATTTAGAGGCTGCAAAATTGTAGACCATTTCCATTTTATTCCATTTCCAATATAATTTAAATTTATCCAATTAAAATTAGCAACTTGATCAAATGACTTCCCATAATCCAAAATATTTTGAAGTACAGTTACTGAATTTCAAAATAAAATCTTGTACAGAATTTGAGCTCTCACAGAATGATTTGTTCTGTTGCACACTTGCTTCAGTAAGATAGATTTCAATGTCTTCTGGTTTGCGAGCTTTATTTTCAGGTATGTGAATTTTCTGAAAGCTTTCAGGCTTTTTAAACAATTTCACTTGTTGAGTATTTTAATTAAAAATTTAAATTAATTTTTTAAAAACCCTGTAACCCCAAACTAGAGAATTCTCACACAAAAAGATCCTAGACATTAAAGCATATTTAGGTAATCTAAAAAGTAGTTCATTAGTGCTCAACAAATTCCAATGTTGGATTGAAAATGAGCAGCAAGGAGAAAAAAATTACAGGTTTCCATGTAAAATTAATTCCTTTTATGCAACATAGGATTCATCACAGTTTGGTAGTGCAGTACTATTATTCCATTGTATATAAAAGTATTTGTACATTTTAGCAACTAGAGTTTTATTGTCCCCATATAGTTAGTTTGAGTGCCTTTGTGAATTATTTGCATGGAAGACCTAATTTCAAGTATATTTCTGCTTCATGGTTTTCTTAATATTGAAGGATTATAGTTTTACCATAAAAATTTGCTTTTCTAAAATTAATATTCATATTACCATTTCATTTTACCATTTATGTTTTTGATACTTCAAGTTGTAATACATTTAAATTATTTTCCAGTTGAAACATTTGATATTTACTAATACAAAATTGCCATCACTTAAATGTTTGCGAAGATTTTCTACTGCTAAAGAAGTCAACACTAACTTTGGGTAACACATAAAAATAATCTTAGAATAGAAAATGAGTGAAATTAATTTAAAGAAACAGTCATTTGATTCAATGAAAAGTCAAAGAATGACTTATAAATGTACCTCTGCCACTGTTTATGTTAAAAGTTAATTATGAAACTCTGCTCCTACTCATAAAATAGCATTTTGTATAGCTCAACCCAAGTACACATTAATGCTTTTTAGCAGATTTGCATCTTCTCTGTTCCACATGGCCAGCAAAGTCAGTATGGCTCCTATGTGGACATCAGCTGTCAACAAATAATTTATGAAATAGGATTGGAACTTAAATTTTCATTGAACATAAAGTTTCATTTTCTTCAACATATTGCTGCTGAAAGGGTTTATTGCAAAATGAAATAGAATTAACAAACAGTAAAATAAGTAAATAGTTGAAGATTAACACAGTGCAAAGTTCTGAAAAAACCCCACTGCTCCAATTACTTTCTCTATGTTCTTTGGCAGGACTACTTGGCCTTTATTTCCGGCACATACCTAATGTATACCTAACATATCACTTTCCACACTTTACTGTGATCTTGCTAGCTGGTTGTACAGCAGCTTGGTATACCTTTCAGGTGACAGTCTGGGTCATGGGATGGCAGGTTGGGTCACCAGACAGCTGACAGTGGTAGCAGCATTTGTTGCCACCTCTTCATCATCTGAGACTAGCTAGGGTTAGCTGCCCTTAGCCGTTTGTGTCCCAAGGTAGTTATTTTATCAGCAAGCTCTCCACATGGTATTCTATAAAGGGAAGTGTTAATTATGTTACAGCTGGAATAGGATAGGGAAAAGAGAGAGGGTCACTGTTGGTCACTTTTCAGATTTAACCACAAGTTAAAAGTGAGAATTCTGTTCACCTCATTCATGTTCGTAGTGCTGAGCCCATGGCAGGAGCTAGAAGTACAAAGTGGAAATAGGATAAGTTTGCCTGTCTTATAAAAAGTAACAATGCTTTGGATACTTTGGAGCCATGGAGGGAGAGAAATTTCCAAGAGAAATGCTAAACTGGAAAGGACACTGGATAATGAGGTAAAGCCAATAACTGCCTCATCAAACCAGAAGATATAATTCTTTTAATAATAGCACTATTCACTTATCCATTCCACAAAATCTACTGCATCTATGAAGTAAATGTATTTTGTTGAGACTTGAGGGTAGTGAGAAGAAAATAAAACAATCTTAAATGAAAAATGTCTATGATTCAAGGGGTTAGTTACACTGAAATCTGGGCTTTTAGTTTCACCTTGGGATTAATACCATGAGCCTTTCTTTCTTGTATACTATATGACAGTCTGTCAACCCAAGCTGCCAGGTCCTGGTCTTCCATTGGTCTTCAAATGCTTGTGTGCATAAACGTCACTTGAGAAACTTCTCTAAGAAGCACATCACTCCATAATTGACCTCTTGAGTCCCTGATTCATTAATTCTCAGGTGGAGTTATGAAATCCGCATTTTCAAAAGCTCCTCAAGTGATTTCAACACCTGCACACTTTCATAGATGCAACCTAATCATTTTTGAATCTGAGAAAAATATGCTGACCCTTATTTTCAATCTTCCTCAAATATTATGTCTTCTGAGCTAGGGCTACTTCGTGTCATTTTTAGACACATCCTGTAGGTTATCATCATCTTTAAATTGTGGTGTCTGGATTAAATGCGGCTTTTCAAAACTACATGAGAACAGTGGCATTCAGAGCAATGACTGCAGTCTATGATCCATCAGTGTAGCACACATGCCCTTCTCTTTATGTACCAAATCATATTGTGGTCAAATATTTTACTTGTAGCCATCTATGAATAACCATCAGATTACATCTTTCCCATCTTGTACCAAAACACTTAGGTATGATTATCTAGGGAATGGAATATTTATTTAATGAATTCCACAGTAAGTCCTGCTTTCTTTATCAGAATTCTAAAATATAAAGTCGGACTGATACGCTCTGTTTCTCCTTTCTCCCTCTTTCCCTCCCTCCCTTTCCCTTCCCTTCCAACAGAGGTTATTTCTGGCAATGTCTTTGCAAGGGAGTATGATACCACCTGAGAGGCGAAACAGACCCAGATACAAATCATTTTACTCAAGTCTTGGAGCAGCCTTCAAAGCAGAACAAATTCCATACCAGCCAGGGTCTGAGGGGAGGCCAAGAACTGCCAACATACTTGGAAGGCCAAACCGCTACAGAAATATGGCCCTTAACCACCTTCTAAAGACACTATTAGTTGAGAGTGAAAGAGAATTGAAAATTTTTACAATCCCATCACTGAATTCAGTGTTCAGTGTTTTATTTCCATAGAAGACTTAATTCATCTCTTTGAAAATAACCAAATATGACTAACAACACCAAATAAGGGCAACTCAGGCCTATTCAGATCCCCCATATGCTTAATGTTGCCATAAAATCTTAAATTCCCATTCACAAGATGCATAAGGAGAATTTAAAACATGCAATATATTTGAACAAAGTAGAGCTATCACCTGAAACTGAATAGTTTGTGGGCTATCAGAATCAATACAACACTTTTCTTATATCCTCATGAATATGTGGCTTTATAGTGAAGCCAGAGTCAGCTCATTGCACTTATGACTAAAATTAAATTGAGAACATTGGCAGGTCCCATGACAGAAAAAGCAAAACCATAAATGAGGTACTGGTTTTCTTGTGTATGCAACTGTAGGAACAGGGAAAGGGAAATGATATCCTGATAACTGTACAGGCAGCAATCCCAAAATCATTTCCCTTGAGCATTAACATTTCAAAAAATGATTCCTAGTCACACTACCTTCCCTTTATCCCACATTGCTTCTGTGAAGATAACCTTCAGAAGTCAAGAACAACACTGCTAAATGTTTAAGATTATTTTCAGGTTTTTTTTCCTGGCGCTTTCCATAGAGAAGAATAGGTTACCCTGAGTCCATTAGTAACCCCCAAATTAAGAATAGATAAAGAAAAGATGTTTTATTCTTATTTTATGGAAGAAAATGAGTAGTAAATAAGTACTACTGGTTATTTCATTTCTGCTGCTAGAATATCTTATTGGAAAAAATTTTAATGTGTTATGTGTTAATAGTTCATCAAGGCAAAAAAATCAAAAAGCTTAGTGTCAAAATGCTTGAAGAATGGATGCTATAACCCACAAAAAAGAATCTGTCAGTTGACAAAGCCTCCTGTGCTATTTTTTAAGAAATAGCATTCCTACTCAAGGCAATAGCTACACATACTTGGTCTTTTAGGACATACTCAATAGTGAAGTCTCTTTTAGTTGCACAACAAAGTACAGATTTTATTGTTAAAGCAGCCAATGGAGAATGTAGACAACATTTAGTTTAACCCTCTCATATAAAAGTGAAGTCCAGAGATTTGCTTAAGGGCATAGGGTCACAGAATAATTAGAATGCAAAAGTTCTTTTGAAATATTTTGGATAAATTATACACTGCTTTATGGTGCATAATTTCAATAGCTTTTTATCTAAAGAAGACAGAAGACATTAGTGCATTATCTATGTGAAATCACTCAACACAAATGTGTGTGTGTGTGCGCACGTGTGTGTGCATGTGTGTGTGTGTGTGTGTGTGTAGACAGTTGTCTGGTTATTGTACAGCACCAGGGAAGCAAGATTTCTGTGAAACACTCTCCTTGAATATTGTGGGAAACCACTTCTTTCACATTGTATTTCAATGATAAACAAATATAATGGTTTGCTAACCTCATTCATCTTCTAAAAGCTCCAGAAACTTACTGGCCTATTTTTAAAAATTGTGCTTAAGGAGATTACTCTTCACCCAGCTAATGCCCCAGGTCCAGAGACTGAACCATCCCAGTCTGTTCCTTTTCTGTCACCAGCCACATTCCAACAAGACCAAGTCTAAATGATCAGTAGATATTCCCTTCCTCCCCTACCACTGAGAGCATTAGGCTCTTGCATTCTTTCACTGTATTATTGTAATAAGGCCTTTTTTCTAGGTTTATTTATTTTCAGAATTTTTATGGGGCCTCCCTTATCTCCATGACCATTCACTCTTCAAAATATCTCTAGGGGAATCTTTCTAAAATATAACTCTCACTTTATACCAGCTCAGAATGCTTCAGGGATTTCTCTGTCATTTACAGAAATAAGTCCACACTCCTGGCATGGCATGGCTGTTCTCTATGATTTGTCCACAGCCAATCTTTCTAACTCTCAAGCTGTTTGTTGCTACCACTTCTCCTTCTTCCAGCTCCGTGCCCCATCTCACACTACTAGCGAAGCCAAACACTGCTCCCTCCACATCATCCCTTAGGCAACATTGCTCCCTCTGCCTACAATATTGTCTCCTTCGGTACAAGTTTGTCCAAATATCAGATACCTAACTGCCCCCCAAATAAAGAGTAGTCTTATGTATGAAAACTTTGCCATGGTCTTCTCCTTTAGACCTATCGGGACTCTTCTGGCCTGTCTGTATAATTTATTAACTCTTTCATTTATATATTCCTCTTATTTCCCATAGCAATTGTTGATTTTATGTTAGTGGCAAAATATATAACATATGCATTTCACATAGATGACATTACATGAGAACATCTATAATTAGCTACAAGGTATGTATGTAAACTTACCCTTCTTTCTGCTTAAAATCACACATAAAATATAAGTGAAAAAAATGGGTTTTCTGATAGGGAAGTCCTTAAGATAATACAGTTTATATGTTTCTCTGCTTTACTAACAGAGATCCCACTTACTCGATGGATAATCTTTAAACTCTGGGGACTTTATCTTCATCTTTGTGATCTCAGTCTAATATAAGGTCTGGTGGATAATGAATAAATGTTTGCTGAGAAAATAAATGACTGACCCATAGACAGGATGTTTCAAAGTGCACATCTGGAATTTTCAACCTCTAGCAAGAGGCATGATTCTGAGGAAGGCTTGAATAAATTAATACACAATAGTGATGCAAACAATTTCCCCTCCGTTCTGTTCTAATTTCCCTCCATTCCATTCTCTCAAGTGTTGCAAGTTGTAGAGGGCATCCCTAAACATTTCCCTTATCTAGAAGCTGACTATAGTTTCTTCTAAACTGGGCTGCTTCATCCTCTTATCCTGTCCTGAATAATAAACCAGTCACCAAGCATCAGTACAGCTCTGATGAGCAAATGCCACAGAAGTGCTTAGCAGTCTCCGAGGACCCAGCTCCAGCAGAGTGACAAGCATGTATCCTTGGTTGCGGCAGCCCTTGTTTTCCTTGTGCTTGACTGAGGAACTGGCAGAAGCATACTCAAACTTCAATACCAAGAAAGACAAATGAGCATGAAAAAATTAGGCAACAAAATGCATCCAAACACTCTCAACATTCCCAAAGCATGCTCAATGGAGAAAGATGGAGAGGAAAACCAACATTAGGTAGGTAAACTGTATAACATGATTAAAGAAGAAGCAAAGAAACTCAGAAAGCTCAAAGAGGACATAACCCAAAAGACAGCAGAATTATCAAATGAACTGACCAATGTAGCCATGGGAGAAAGAAATAAAAAATTGGAAAAGCTGACCAAAATTGTTCAAAACATGAATGAAAAATTCACCAAAGAAATAGGCTCTGTGAAAATGTGCCAAACAGAAACCCTGGAGATAAAAAATTCTATTTAATTCATAAACCACAGAAATGAACAATGTGAAGATAGGATTTCAAAGGTTGAGGATAAAATGGTGATACTCAAGGAATACTTAAAAATAATGAGAGCAAGGAAAATTCATCTAGCAGCTACCAGATGATGCTAAGAATAGCAACCTAAAGGTACTTTGAATTAGAAGATGGAGGACAGCACACATGGAATAAAAATCTACTTACAGAAATCATAGCAGAAAAATTTCCAAGTCTGGACAAAGAACTGAATATACAGGTAAATGAATCATACAGAGCACCAAATCACTATGATGAAGAAAAACAAAGAAGTTCTCCATGATACATTACAGTAAAAAAAAAAAAAAAATCCCAGAAATCCAAAACAAAGACAGAATCTTCAAAGCTGCTAGAGGAAAGAAAAAAAAATCACTTCTAAAGTTAAACCCATTGGAAATAAAGAATTTTCAACACAAATTTTAAGGCCAGGATAGCTTGAAGTGAAATATTTTAAGTCCTAAAACTAAATAACTTCCAATCCAGACTAATATATCCTACAAAACTATCTTCCAAAATTGATGGAGAAATAAAGACAATTCACATCAAAGAATACCTTAAGAAATTCATGACCACAAAATCTGCACTCAAAAAAAATTCTCAAGAATATTCTAGACAAGAGACAATGAAGCCAAAAAAGCTTAAAAGTAGGATGGAATGAAATATCAAGCAAGATGAGTAGTTAAAAAAAGAGGGATAAATGAGTCAATAACAGAAATGTTGCAATGACAGGAATGCAGTGACAGGAATAAGTGAATACATATCAGTTATGACTCTCAGTGTACATGGTGTAAAACCCACTTAAAAGACACAGATTGGCAGACTGGATCAAAAACAAACCCAATGATCTGTTGCATTCAAGCAGCTCATCTAAATCCAAAAAGAAATTCATGGACAAGAAAATCAAAGGATGAAAAACAATATTTTAGGCATCAGGATCCCAAAAGCAAGCAGGGGTAGCAATCATATTCTCAGACAAAGTAAACTTCAAGCTAAAACTAATTAGAAGAGCAAAGAAGGTAATTACATATGAGGTAAGGGAAAAATCCAGTAGGAATAGACAGCATTTGCAAATATATATTTACTGAATATTGGTGTGCCTAACTGAGCATAAATGATCAAATAATCACCAAAACAATGATAGTAGGAGATATAAGAAGGTATCTTTTTTTTTTTTTTTTTCCCAGTACCAGGGATTGAGCTCGGGACCTTGTGCTTGCAAGGCAGGTGCTGGAACCACTGAGCTAAATCCCTGGCCCAATAGTAGGTGATATAAAAACTTCACTTTCACAAATAGAAAGATCAATTAAACAAAACTTCAACAAATAGAATCAGGGCTGAACCAGACCTTAGAACAAATATACTTAATAGATATCTACAAAGTGTTTTACCCTACCACAATAGAATGTACATTCTTCAAAGCAACACATGGAACTTTCTTCAGAATACATCTCATACTAGTCCACAGATCATACTTAAATAAATGCAAAAGAAATGAAATCATCCTATCTATATTATCAGATAATAATACACTGAAAGTAGAAATCAATCACAAAAGAAATTACAAAAATTTTACAAACACCTGGACATTAAGTTACACATTACTGAACACTCAATGGGTCACAGAAGAAATCAAAGCAGACATTAAACAATTACTAGCATGAAATGACACTGCCAGTACAGCATACCAAAAGAAATGGAATATATTGAAAGGAGTCCAATGAAGATAGTTTATTACTATGAATTTTCAAATTAGAAAAACAGAGCAAGATAAAATAAATAACCTAACAATGCATCTCAAGGTACTAGAAAAAGAAGAACAGTTCAAACACAAACCTAGTACAAGGAAAGAAATCATAAAACTCAGAGCAGAAGAGGACTAAGAAAATAGTATAAATAATGAATAAATGAATAAATTGAAGAGTTGGTTCTTTGAAAGAATAAACAAAATAGACAAATTCTTAGCCCAACTTACCAGAAGAAGGAAAGAAAAGACCCACATCCATGCTATTAGAAATGAAAAAGTTGAAATCATAATAAATACTGCTGAAATCCAGAAGATGTTTAGCAACTACTATGAAAAATTTATTCCAACAAATTGCAGAATCTTGGAGAAATGGACGGATCCTAGACACCAGGAAGACATAAAAACACTGAACAATCAATAACAGGCAAAGGAATTGAGGCAGTAATAAAAAAAAATTCCAACTAAGAAAAGCCTAGGATCTGGTGGATTCACCACTGAATTATATGAGACCAATATTCTTCAAACTCTTTAATGAAACTGAAAGGGAAGGAATATGTACAAACTCATTTCCAGAATCTGGCATTATTCTGATTCCAAAACCAGGCAAGGACCTAACTAAAAAAGAAAACTATAGGCCAATCTCTCTAATGAACATAGACACAAAAATCCTCAACAGACTGCAAATAGAATGCAGCAAATTGTCAAAAAGATCATATTCATCACAACCAAGTAAGTTTTATCCCAAGGGTGTAAGGATGGTTTAACATATACAAACCAATAAACATAATATACAACATAAAGAGAAACCAAGACAAAAATCTCACAATTACACAGTAGATGCAGAAAAAACTTTTGACAAAATCCAACATCCATTCATGATAAAAAACCCTGAAGATAATAGATATAGAAGGACCTTATCTCAATTTGATAAAAGGCATTTATTACAATCCAATAGCCAGCATCATATATAATGGGGAAAAGCTGAAATCTTTCCCTCTAAAAAAAAGAAAAAGACAAGGACATTCACTGTCATCACTCTTGTTCAATATAGTATTCGAAGCATTAGCCAGAGCAATCTGGCAAGAGAAGGATATAGAAGGGATACATATAAGAAAAGAAGAAATCCAATTATCATGATTTGCAGGTGATATGGTCTTTTACATAGAAGGCCCCCAAAATTCTACCAAAAATACTCTGAGAATTAACAACCAAATTCTTTCCAATATTCTCCTCCCGACAGTCTGGTTTTCTCAGGCTCCCTGATCTCCTATTTTGTCTTCTGAAGTCACTGATACACTCATGCTTTACCTGAGAATCTTCTCCTTACAACAGGATGCAAAAGGGCCTTTGGGAGGAGTTACCCAGTAACCTTTTTGTTTCTTTTTTATCTAAGGGTTACAGTTCTATACCACCTTGTTATCTTGATGTATGTAAATAATGGTTCCATATACTCCCTTCAGTTTTCTAGTTGTTAATAGCAGAAAGATAACTTTAGGCTAAGTTACCAATATGATCAGGTCTTCATTTCATTATATTTTCAATTAAACATCTTAACTATATAGAAAAATTACCTATTAAAATATATTTCTGCTCAATAATCAATAATGATCAATAATTATGAAATGATCTATAGAGTTAACATAGCACTTTAGAAAAGCTGTCGATTTCTGAAATTATCTTCTCTTTTTTTTTTCAGATTTCCTTTGAATTTGTTTCTTTGTTGACTGTGGCATGACCCTTTTGATCTGGAGACAATTATTTACTAAGACAATCTTTTACTTATTGGATATGATAAACTTTCTATAATCTCCTGGTTTATGTTCCCACCCAATTAAATCTATTCTTTCAAATTTTAATAAATCTTCATCATTTCTCCTAAAACTATTTAACCCCTTGCCTCCTCCATTCTTTACTCTCCTTCATTTACCTTCTGTGACATGGCACTCTCCTGATGCTGCTTATTAATCACTTCTAAGCATTTTCTTGATCTCATTCTCTCCCTAAATTTTAAGTTTTCAATCATGTCTTGTCTTCTATCTCTGCTTTTGTTCCTCAGGTTACCACAACCATTGCTGTCTATTAGTGGCTCTAATTAAGATTTCTCTTCTGACATTCAGATCCTTTTATGCAATTATTTTAGAAGTCATCATTTTGGGGCCAGGGATTTAGCTCAGTGGTTCCACTGCCTGCCTTGCAGGCACAAGGACCTAAGTTCGGTACTCAGTACCAAAAAAACCACATCATTTGAATTGTTACTACTGGAAAGGAAATATGTCCAAATATCACCACTGTATTCACTTGCTATTCTACTCCTTATCCAATTGCTTCAATTTTACTGCCCAAACCATTAGGAATCATTCTTTACACCCCTTCACCCTCCCACCTTCCTCAGCTACAAGCTAGTTCTGCTGATCATACCTTCAAACTATACTGTTCATCTCCACTCTCACGCTTCTTCCTGTGTTATTTCACTCTTGATCCATCCTTTAATCTATTAAACTCGTTGACTCCCCCTTAATCTATTCACCTATCCCTTGTCCAAGTAATATAGGAAGAGAATATAAGTTAACCTGCTTAACAACCTTTAATAAGTGCCCCTAGACTATAAAACAAAACCTAAAACATAGTGTTTTCTACCAAATTTCTACCACTTAGGACTATCTTCATTTCTACAATTTTGAAAATGTTTTGCAACTTCATTCTGTTAATCTTCTCTGTACATCAGACTGAGAAAGCTTAAGATATAGCATCTGTCTGTATTAGTCAAGATTCTCCAGATAAACTAAACCAATAGCATATATTTATCTCTATCTATGCCTATATCTATATATCTAGTCTATGTCATCTACACCTGTCTCATTTAGATCTATATCTTTCTATATGTGTATCTATCTACTATGATTTGAGTGTTTGTGTCCTTGCCAAAATTCACATTACAACTTCATTTAATGTGCAACAGTATTCAGTAACGGGGAGTTTAGGGGGTGGTTAGGCTGTGAGGTCTCTGGCCTCGTGAATGGGACTGGTGCCTTACCACAAGGTCCGAGGGAACCAGCTGGGCCCATCCTGGAAAAAGTGACAAGGCCCTCACCAGACATCAGATGTGCCAAGACTTTGACCTTAAACTTCCAATCTCCAGAACTGAGAAAAATACATTTCTATTAGGTAGCTTATACTCATGTACAGAAGCATGGAAGCACTAAAGCACATTTGTGTAAGATATTGCTATACGTATTATTTTCAAGATTTTTATTTCAAATATTCAAATAGTTGGAGAAAATGGCATAAGGTTAGAATTTTTGTATGCCCAGGGGAAGAGGAGCAAAGGAATTCAAGGACTTCATATTTTCATAAGGGTGTAAACATTTAATATGGCCCCATCTCTACTAGCACATTCACTTTACCAAGTAGCTATATGTAGTCCTCAGTCATATGTACATGACAACAGAGCCAATCAGAGTTTGAAGGGCTGGTCCATTTGGTGTCAGCAGTTTTCAAAAGTATAAGCTAAGAAGTTGCATGCAACTAATTTTTTTTTAAATTACTTGAACAATAATTTTTTGTTTACTTAAAAATTTAAACAAAAGTATATTCTAAAGGACCTTTTTCTTTTTCATTTCCAAAGCATTTATGGTGCCTGTCTCACATCAACCTGCTGACTATAACCAAATGAGAGACATAGTCAATTTTTTACAAAAATGTTTTGGAGTTTTTAAACATAATATTGATTACAGAAAGTGAGCAGAGAGAAATTAGCATTTACTTTTGATGAATGTGGTCTGCTTGCACTTTAAAGGAAAACCATTCAGGGAGGACTGAGAATTCCTGCTCAGAAAATTAAAGTCCAATACAGTTTTTCAATACCCGATCCTGTATGTTACAAGTGACTTTGGTGGCTTCATTCTACCAGTTTCATATATTTTTTAGATTATAGTGCTATGCTTCATTTTAGGATTTTTGTTCTAGTGTTTTGGGGTGGCTTTTTTGTATACTTATTTATTTTTCTGCCATATGTACAAAGGTAACATCTTGCTCAGAGAAAAATCAGGCACTGATTTGTTGAAATGAAATGAATATTTTCTAACTATAGAAAAATATCTCCTACCAAAATAAAACTTGTATTTACAATATCTTGTTAAAATTCCAAAAAGACATCATGCTTCAGCATAACATATAATGAGATTTACCAGATAGTGACATCCTTTGCTCTGCTATAATTTTCTAGAGATTAATTATGTCTTTTATTATATACTCCAACGTATATCTAGTTCAGAGCCTTGCCTGTTGTCCTTCGTGTCTTTGTTTTTGTTCCCTTTCCTCAGTGTTATCCTGGTTATAATCAACACTATCGGGGAAGAAGAGAGAGAAACTAAAAGCAAATGTTTAATCTTTTATGCATTATGTCTTCTGAAATAGACTAGTCAAAAGCTGTTTTGAGAGAGCAATTAAAGCCAGTGGCTAAAATGAGACTTAGGGATTATCAGTGGCCATCATTTCTCAGCGTTATCCTTATTCCACATCAAAACAGATCATCAAAACAGTGCTCACTCGTGACTATGTATGTTGGCTATGCTAAGGAAATCACTGCATTCAGCATGAAGAAGAGAAAAATTATTTGTGCATGCAAATTTCTATTTGCTTTATGATGGAAGCATTTAATTTACATTTTTCTAATAGAATTCTCAGGATATTTCAAATCAGTGTACAATGTAACAGTTCCAATGTGGAGTGCCAGTAATAAAATGACCTTTTCTCTGTATGTCCACTAATTGGCTTTTAAGAAACTTTTGATGTGGCTGAAAAGGTCAAAGATCAATGAGTGGCTTGTTAGTCTACATCCTTTATTTTATCAGAAAACAAAAATACAAGCTATTGAAAAAATAGAATTTTGAAAGAAATACACAGTCTCTTTGCCTTTGGCAGGCTCTACAGTTTTTCTTTGGCTCCTTCAAGCATGAGATGGTTTAATCAGGGGATTATCAAGTAGACTGAAGAAATACAACAAAGTTTTGTGCTGCAGTAAATATTTGTAAAGCAAAACTTTGGAAAAATCCATGATACATTTTACTGTCACTAATTTTTAAAAATCCAAGGTATTTCTGAAATTATTACCAAAAGGCCTGAAAAAAACATGAGTTTCATTGTTATTAGACAATTGTTATGTAGTTCAAGAAACTAATCAAACTTGTGTTGAGTGAAAAGGTGACAAGAGAGAATGCCATGGTAGAATACAGAAGTAAAAGTTTGCCTCAAGTTTTAATTATAAAAATGTTCCATCCTAAATATAATGATATTGACCCATGGAAGAACTAAGCAATATGATCTGACCTCTTATGACACTATGCTTAAGTATTCATGAAAATGAAAGAAACACTGTTTCTGTTATTGCCAAGAAACAACTGATATGCAAACAACTGATTAAATTCACTGAAATCTGTGCTCATTATGTTTAAAGGACAGAGATAGGCATGTTCTGCCAGAATAGTACATTGTGCTTAAATTCAGCACTAATTATGGAGTTTTAGGGTACAAAGGGGGAGACTAATGACTGATTAGAAATAAATTTTGCCTGCAGCAAAGCATTGGGTCACTAACTCTTCATGATTATTTATTGTAGCCAAGAGAAATGTTCTAGGCTGAGACCTTCGATTCTCTTCAATAACAGAGATTAAAAGGTGCATCAATGGCAGGTGTTTCAATAGTTAGAGACAAGAATTTCACCTAGTTCCCTTGCATATAATGTTCCAGGTTATTGCATATGTAGAAGAGACCAAAGTGCCATGCCATCATTATACTATCAATTTCCTAGGTAGGCAAAATTTTATTTCCTTTCCTGTTCATTTATTTCTTTTGTTTCATTTATTCTCTTGTTCAATAAATATACTTGAGCACCCAATCAATAGCTAAGACCTCATGGCTGATGGGAAAATATGGCACTCTGAAGGTATTTACACTCTAGTTGGGGAGAGACATATGAAAACACAATTTTTATATAGTGTTATGATAGTTTAATATCTGCTGTAGGAGCAAATAAGAGGGCAGATAACCCAATTTGGGGAAGAGTTAGTAGGAGTTACGGAAGACTGGAGTCTAAAGTTAAACTAGTATGATTAAGAATTAACCATTATGCTAGTCTGATTCTAGTTAGCAGGAAAAGTGAGAGAGGCAGTGAGCCCAAAGAGGTGCAAATAAAGAAGATATTTATTAACTTCTGGGATTTTAGCCTTATCACCAAGATGATGGTTTTAACTCCTTATATTTTCCCTTTAGTGTGACAAACAAGTTGCTTTTATCCCAATGTTTTTACACACCTCTATTAACATGAGCTTTAACTAGATCTAATAATCCTATGGTACTTAATCCAAGCATGTATTCAGAGAAAATCCTAGTAGACCTTGACACTTGGCATTGTAGCCATCTAACATCCACCAAACCCATCTCCTCTGGCCTCTGGATGGAAAAAACCCTCCTCTTGCCCTTATTAGATTGCAGACAGACCAGATAACCTTTCATTTAATATGTGCAATTGCAATTAATTTAGCAAAAGCTATGGGTATTTCTTTTAGTTTACACTGAGAAGTCGAATTTTGGCTTAGCAGTTCATTAAGACAATTCTTTTCTAACTGATTGTTTGGCTTTTCTTCCTACAAAAGAAACTACCTTTTATTTATTATATAAATGTTTTCTTTAGGAGATAGTGGAAAAGAAATTAGGAATGAGAGGGACAGACTTGTGTGAATAATATCCTAAAAGTAGACTACATTATATTCTAAGAGGTCTAGCACCACTAAAACTCCATCGATTTCCAAGAATATGCTGCTTGGAAGCAAACATTGTTGCTACCTGGGGCTGTAAGAATGGAAAGGAAGAAGAATTTGTTAAGAGTTAAGGACCTCGTTACACTTTTCTTAAAAATTTAGACCAATGAAAACTTGCTTCAGTTCTGTGTTTTATTTCTCCTTTAAGTAAAACTTTTTCTTAAGCACAGACATTGTTTAAAGAAACATACAGTCCATACTATTGTGCTCATAATAATGCAAATTGTGCTCCTTCCTCCACACATTCACAGGAAAGCTAATAGAGTAAATAAATCTACAGGTGATTTGATAACACTTTGAAAATATTTCTCTGCTTATCCATGTTTTCCATGGTATAAATGCATTATCTTTATATTCAAAGGAGTAATTAATTTTGTAGTGACACACTTCTCTCCTTTATTTTTCCTTTATAAAATACTTGCTGCAATGCTTTTCTTTTATCTTTTTCTCTTGGGTACTAACTGATTCACATTTCCATAATTAATACTGGCACTTTTTCTGATAGTCTTCATAAGTTTTTATTAAACTTCTGGAACTAAAATAACTGTACTGCTAAAAATAGTTATTTTGATTTTTTTGTAATCCCCCGGTAACATTATTCTACATATTTTGTAGCATTTATTTCTTTGCGTAGGAGACTCTTTATCAAGTGAAGTTTTTTGATGGGTTTCACAATAGCTACAGGCTCCATATGTAGGCAGATTTCTCTCCTGGCCTCTCCCCTTCAGCCTCACCTCTTAATGAGGCACTCAGGAATATTATTTGAAAACCTTTGATTTTTGAATAAGCTGTAATTTGCTTCATGAATTTTTTGGAGTTTAGAAAATTTAACCTGAATTACACAATCTAGGGAGTTTCTTTAACTTTCAGAAATTTGAATATTCTCATGATATTGTGTTTTGTGTGCTTTATCTCATTGCCTGTAAACAATTTTGTGCAACAAATCTACACTTGGAAAGCATTACAGTGGGAGGTAAGAGACTTACCATGAGCTGAGATTCAAAGAACATCTTATCGAATAAGCCCAGAGAGTGTAACATGTGTCTGCAGGTCTTGTTTGTGTTTCTTGATGCAAATCCCTAAAACATGTGATCTCTGGATGAGAGCCAGGAATAAGGAGTAAGAAAGATGCAACCCAGTCAACTTTCCTTCCTGGTAACATTTGCTTTTGCTGCTGTCTCCAGAACCAAGTTAAAGAAAGTAGCAGTGAGTCACTTCCATGAGAAGGTGGGCACGCACACATTTGGAGGCTGTCATATGATTTTTTTCAGAGTCCAGCAGAAGAGAATTTGACTTAAGATGATAATACTTGCACAGGTACACTGGGTGAAACTGGAACACCTAAGTATTTAAACCATATCTATGATGTGATGCCTACCAGCACCCCAGTGCTCTGAGAAACGGTCCTCATCAACCTCTGTAGTTCCACTACAGGCAATACTAATAACACTACTTGAATCAATGAATGCATAAATGTGTACAAAGAGTTTAGTTTATTGATCTTTGAATAACGCCAGAATATTAAATTAGCCTTTCAGTCTCTATCTCTCTTACCTCTTTCCTTTATCTGTATTTCTATCAATTCTACATATACGTGTGTATAATAAGACCAGTTTTCATTTTTTATATCAAGGTCAAGAAACTCTTATAGGTCATATTGGTTTGGAAATGCTAATTTTCTGAACTTCAGGTGGCAAGTCATTGTGTGTAACCTTAGATATTTATGTATTGTAAGTTACCATCAAATCTCAGATTCCCTTGCATTTGGTTGCAATTACTCAAACTTACTGAATTACAATGGCTACAGAATTTGTTTTAAGTCTATGTTTTCTAGAATAGTAAGACTGTTACAGTGATGTCGTAGTTACTTTCTGGTTCCTGGGATAAAATATCCAACACACAAGTTAAAGGAGGAAAGATTTATTTTAGCTCAAAGTTTGTAGAGGTTTTAGTCCATAGTTGGCTGGCTCCGAGGCAGAGCAACATGACAGAGGGGCCTGGCAGAGGAGAGAGAGCTCACAGCATGACTTGCAAGAAGCAGAGAGACTTCCTTTTTTCCCTTTTTATTCTATCTAGGCTATAAGCCTATTGGATGCTGCTACTCACATCTAGGGTAGCTCTTTCCTCTTCAGTAAATCCATCTTCTACATCTAGAAGTATGATAAATCAATCAGTGGGCTCATCCAGTATCACACCTCCATGATCCAGTCAACTCCTAAAAGCCCCCTATGAGAGCATGAGGCTTTGGGGGGACATCTAGCTACAAGACGTAACAGGTGAATATTCATATTACATATATCAGAAATTGAGGAAGGGACGCTATCTATGGAGAAAGCCAAGAACCTTCCACGCAATAAAAACCAATTGAAATGATATCCTAAAAGAAGAGAGTTAGAAATGCACACTCCAAGAAGACCAACTTTCAGACAAATGTATGGTGCCATAGTGATATGTCCTTGCCTATAGAAAGGAATGCTATATAGATTGCCTAGCTTCTTTTGTTGTAGATGGTGGGAAGTAAATACTGTGAATAATTTTTCAAGAATAATTTTTCTTAGAGTTTTGAAAAGGGCTAATTTAACAACTGGTTAACCATTCAGTTTGTGCAGAAGTAGGCATGAGAACTCCTTCAAACAAATATGGTGTCATGTGATTTATTTACTGCCTCATCATGCTCCAGCAAGTAGAAACACAAAAGAGTAAATGTTTATCCTCATAAAATGCCTTTATTCCCAAAGAGAAAATAACCAGTGGTAGTGGGGTTGGGGAGAGCTAAGCTGACTAATTGGAAAAATCCACAAAGGCCACGAATCTTAAAGATCAGACACTGTAATATCTGTCAACTAATACAGAATGACTGGGAACTTCTGTGAAAATGCATCTTGAGAATATAAATAGTAGAATACTGTGATTTATTACAATCACATTATATAGAATAAAAACCGAAGAAATGCCTCAGGACTGAAAACTTAACACATTTCTGTATCAGTTTTACTAAGAAGAAATGCTGACTGTTTTAAGACCTATCCATAAATCAGAAAAAAGGAACTTACACCTGTCTAGCTGTATTCTAAAATATACTCCACAGATTTCCTTTCTATGCCTGTCCATGAGCACAGAGCAAGCTAACAGCACCTGAGTATCAAAGCAGTACAGTTTGCTGATGTGCGAATTATGGAAAAACTTTATTTCATGCTGAATGATTGCCTCCATATCAGTAGACTGTCACTCAGAACAATATAAATATCTTTGCGTTATCTTTTTTTTTGTCAGAATTTAAAATATGGGGAACCTGAAGTGATTTAGTGCAGTTGGTGGCCAGATCTGATAAGTAACAAATTAAAGTAAGAAAAAAAAAATCCTTCAGTAGGCAGTAAGGACTTCGTGCTCTAATTTTTATAGGCACCAAAAGGTCAAAAGCATACCTTCCCTGCAGCCATATATGGCCCGAGGGCCATTGGACACTTTTTAAATAAAAAGATGAATGTTCTGGTATGAGCATGCTCCTAGAATCCAGTGACGTTCTTCCTCAGGGTGGTCTGTAAATATTCTAAATCTTTGCTTACTATATAAAATTACAAGAAAGTGTTATCTTGCATCACTCACAGGCACTAGACTTCTTAATCTAGGCAAACCCTACTAGGAAAATCACTAAAAAAAAACAAGATGGTTTGTCTTCTTGTTCTTTTTTCTTTTCCTTTAGCTTACAACTATCTTTTGGCTCTATACATTCTGGTTTGTTTAAGAAACATAAATTCTTATGCTTCTTAGTCAGGTTTACCACAGATTTTTTGCTTGAAAATACATGAAATATCAGCATTCTATATGCACTTTTGTCTACCTCTCTCTCACTGTTTCTTCGGTTTCCTCCTGGCTTTTACACTATACCTCACTCTGAAAAAGATTCCTCTCACTTTACCTACTTCCTGATCTTCCTTCTAAACCACCTTGAGTGCATGAGCAAAGTCCCAGACAAAGATGGAAAACACGAGAAGACATTTAGGAAAAAAGGACTGTATAGCTGGGAGAGAAATGAATCTATTTTAAAGTTAATGCATGAATAAGAGAAAATTGGAATTTTTTCAGAGCTCTATTATTTTGGCTTTTTTATGCTTGTGGTCTAATTAATTGTATTACTTTTAACTTGATGAAATACAAACCACAGTGTTGAATTAATACTGGCACATATCCCAGCTCAATCATACTGTTCATGTCTTATGGCCATCTATTAGAATTTCCCCCTCAAATTAATATTACCTAGTGATGAAATGTTGAGGACCAAACCAATATCTATACACTCTTTCAGCTTTTAAAAAAATTCAAATGGACTGTCTGCTTGTGGCTCCAATTTTAAGAAGACAAATTTGTGCATTTTGCTTTAACACATGTAATGTTGTTTTGGCAAATCAGATGTCTTTCCTCATGGGATAAAATTATAATGGCATTGCAAAGCAGTTCTCTTGAAACCTTCTAAAACAGATTATGTTCTTTAAAAACTCGATTCTTGACTTTGCATGTTTTAACACTGCATTCCATTAAACCTGTGTTTGAAGTTACTGGGATTTGCTAAAATATTTGATAATGCCTAAGCAGATAAGAGATTATATGCTTTATGTATATAGCAGAAGGATTTGTTCCAGCTTGGATACAGGGTATTAATTGGCCACCTACAGTGAGCCAGTGTTTAATATTTTGCCCTTACCCCCTGGCTTCACTCTTTTCTTGCTGCTTTTCAGGCAGAAGACCATGTCCGTATTCACTGAGCTGAATTTGCTAACTTTCTGGAACACATTTAAACAATGTGTTCTACTTGTGTCATATTACATTAACTTCACTTCTAATGACAAGTTGTATATATCTGTAATAAATAGCCCCTCAGGGATCAGATCAAGATTAAGAGAGAGAAAGTAGACTGCTGTAGTTAAGTAATTTACAATATCTCAGTAAATGCTTGCAAAGAAACGCTTGCATCCGTAGAACTGGTTAACAGCAACTGGCAGACTCTGATGCTTGTAGAACGTTAAACTCTTTGGTGGAAAGGTCCAATCATTTGGGTTCCGATTTCTTAAAAAAATAATCTTTACCCTCTGCAGTGTGATACTATGGTGCTCATCATAACACAAGACGTTTATGACAGAGACTTGCCAGCTTTAGACAGACCGACATGGGCATAGCTCAATGATGGTAGTCAAGGAAAAGGGAGGTGCTAGTCAGGAATAACCGAGAAGAAAACCTTATTTAAATAGAAAAATCTTTCCCTGACAAGCTCATTCCATATCAAAACCTTTTTAGTTAATTGAGATAATCCACAGAAGGAAAAAAATCCAAATGTTTTGGGGGAAATACAGTCGAATTGACCCAGTGGGTCTGATTAACCAGGACATGTGCAGGGTTGGATTAACAGTCTGTCTAGCCTGGAAGACTAGTTTCCTCACAAATGTGGAATTAAAATATTCCACAGTGCACCAAGTGAGTCACAACTCAGGGCCTGCTCAGATTCATTTGTTGGCATGGAAATCTGGTATAACAGGATTTTAAATTTTTTCATTTTCTCCTTCAAACTTGTCCAGTCTAGTCACAGATTCAAATTTAAGCATAGAGTCACCTGTGAATGATTAATATTTGAATACCATTCAGCAAATATGGATTTATAATTGGACTGATTTCAACCACTTCTATGACAAGTTGTTTGCAGTGATGTCCTATGAATCCAGAATGCTGAGCTGTGTTTTGAGTTTTGGGGAAGTTGTGATAAGGGTAATTTTCACCCATGGATTTCAAAAGTTAGTTGATTTCTGGAGAGAGTTGAACCAAGGAAACATGAAGATCTAAGGTGTTCTGGCATTTGCAGAGATTTTCCTCTTGGTGAGTTGATGTCTGCCAATTGGGCTTGAAGTAAATTGAACATGAAATGTATTCTTATGCAAAAACTCAAACATTGAATTAAATGCCTTTAAAATGTTGGTCAGGCAGATATGTTGGGGGGTATTGCAAGTCTGGTATATCACTTAGTCTATGTCACACAGTGATGCAGGGGTTTCCTAGTCTGTTCCAACATTCCAACATCCCCAGAATGACCTGGGATGTTGTGGGGGACTTTCGAGAATCTTAAAGGTGTCTACTGGGGGAAAAACAAACACAGGGCATTTCAGGAGGACGGTGAATAGTCACCATGCTGATGGTTGTGGCAGAATGGCCCTCCTGTGATGCTGATTGAATGGTGGATGGTTCTTGCTCCTGTCAAGGTGATAGGAGATGACTCAGCTCTCATGTAGGGGCCCAATGGCTGTCTTTTGCTAAGAGGTCTTGAATCTACCCACCTTTTAATGTTGCTTTCACTGTGCCTCCTGATCACCTGTCAAGAACTCAGAAACCCATTCACATCTTTCCCCCAGTGTTGTCTCTCTGGCTCAAGGAAAATTTCAGAGAAGCAGCAACAACCAAAGCCTTAACTTGGAGAAACCATCCCTATCCTGATTTCTACTATGCCTCAAAGGCAGCTACAATGAACTTAGTGGATTTAAACTTTGGTTAGTAAGAGCCAGGAAGAGCAACTGCCTTTTTTTTCTGCTTTTCACCCTTTCCTAACCATCCCTGCTGCATTGAATCACAACTCATAATCTGCTAGAAGGAGAGAGATGGGGAGATTTGATAGAAACCTTTTATCTAGAAAGGATAAAGGAGTTAAAATTTTTTAAAAAGAGTATGTCCTCACATTATTCTTTGGATTGTTCATAGCCCCACTTAGGCTGAATAACTGACAGTTCCTTGTGCAAATGAAAGCTTCCCTTCCTTCCTAAAGTCTAGCTTTAAGTATGTGAGATTGTTCCTCTAAGATTTTATTGGTCCAAATTATTTTAAAATTTCTAGAGTACCTGAATGAAGATCTTGGACCTGAAATGCAATTATTACTTCCAACTGATGTACTACTTATTTACTCATATTTAAGAGTTCAACTCTAATTATCCTGTTTTTTGTACTGTCTTTATAAATATAAAAAATCAAATTGACATTTTCCTTATTTATGAACTACATTTTAAATAGCAATAAAATAAAGTTTATGCAAATAGTGAAAAATCAATCAATTTTTTATACCTGTGTAGGCTATATTTGGGGGGATCCTTAATAACTTTGTGGCATAACTTAAAATTACATTTTTAAACATCACTTCCATTCAAGAAAAGACATGAAAGAGTACTTACTTTTATATATATTACCCCATTCTTCAATATAAGTTTATACCAAGTAAAGTTTTATGGGGGGTGTTAGTTACTTTTCTCTCATTGCTGAGACAAAATATCTGGTACCCAAAGTTAAAAGGGGGAAAGGTTTATTTGGCTTGCAGTTCGTAGAGGTTTCAGTTCATAGTTGGCAGGCTCCAAGACAGGGATGGCAAACAAGCATCACAGAGGAGAAAGAACATGGCATACACAAAGTAGCAAAACCAAGGGACCCTCATGGCGTCCTTCTGCCCATTTTATCCCAGCCAGAATACAGGATTAGGCCAGTGCCAAACCAGTCACTCATGTGTAATGGTTTAGTAATCACATGCCCTTAATCCCAGCATCACACATTCCAGATCCAGCTACTTCTGACCACATGAGGCTTTGGGGAGACATCCAGACCTGAACCATAACGTGGGGCATGGTAGTTTATGTAAAATCAACTACAAAATGAATAAAATGCAACGATTTCAAAGATGCTTAAGATAATTGGCCTAAAGAATACCAATATCTACTTTAATACCATTTTTTTTGTTTCCAAGTCAGCCCCAACTGTTGTTCTTCTCATTTCATATTTTAAGAAAAACAAAGCATAGAACTGTAATGTGAATTCTAAAATTCTTCAAAATGCATCCACTTTTGGCAGTATGAACCTCAACACTCCCAATCTGCATTTCTATGTCATAATTTCTGGCTCTGGCTTTGAAATTTATCAATCACATTTTCCTAGAGAACAGATTATTTCCATATAAAGAAATTATTTTTATCCAAACCAGTATCAAAAACTTAAATTGAATTCTGTAAGTTTTTTAGGATTTAAAAATTTTCAATACTCCAAAAGAGGTCTGACAAATTTCTAACTTTGTAAAGATGCTCTTGAGTAGTAGTTAAAGTGTTCAACACTACAAATAAATAACATCTTCAGTGTCTGAAAGAAATGAATACTCCCTGCAAAAGCTGACCTAATTTATTCCCAGTTAATGAAATGCAGAAAGTAATGGTGATTGTTTGGATTCTTCTTCATCCTCCTAAATCAGCAGGCAGTT
>NW_004624853.1:3366972-3379472 GCF_000247695.1 Heterocephalus glaber | reverse complement strand
GTGAAATGGGAGAGACTGCTGAGCTTAGTGAGTTTGAGCAAAAGCACTGGACTTGTAGAAACAGATCTCCCCTTGACCTCTCTTTACTTAGAACCTGATTACTTGCAGAAAACATGGGGTCTGCTCTGCTTCCTCATACGTGACATGCACACAACCAGGCCTCACGGTGGGGTTGCCTCTGGCTGGGGTCTTGCACCTGTGCTCAGCCGGGTTGATAGGTCTAATTCTGGGGTTCTGTATTCAAAAACTATGTTTCCAATTATACCTTATCAAGAAAAAATAGTAACATTTTAACCTCTAAATGCTTTAGTCTTTTTTTTTTTTTTTCATCGAAGAACCTGGTGAGGCGAAAGTTATTCCAGGAAAAAGGGGTACCTATTTCTGGGCCCACTCGAAACTAAACACTGAGAACTGAAATTGAATTGAGACAATCCTTTTCATTAGTAAATTTTAAATAACTTTAAGGCAGTTAAAAACCTATGACATAGCATAGTCAGTTCCTAAAATTATCCTACCAGTACTTACAATTCTTCCATAGATAGAATATAGTGGGGAAAACATTCTTAAGCTAGGTATAAAATAAATTCACTGAACTGACCTATTGGGCAAGGGTCCTCTATGTAGGGCCTACTAGCAAATATCTTCATGTATTTATTTCCCTGACTACTTTTGTTAGACACATGATTTTTAAAAGGTTATGTTCAAAGTATGAAGTAAATAACTAGTTCTTTCCATACTGAAACATTAGGTTAAGCATTAGAGGGAATGGATGCATTCCACCATTCAAAATAAGTGAATTTAAAATTAAATTTGGCAGTCTGATACCCTCTTTCCTAACTAGTCTTTCTTTACTACCTATTTATAAGGCTGATTTTTTGTTTTGGTTACAAAGAAATGCTTTCAAACAACATCATTTAAGCTAAATGTTAGAGATTTGAGAAGCAACACACATATGTGTGCATATACATATACAAGGTATGATTGAAAATACCGTCTTTAAATTTTAAAAAATATATTACAGTAAAGACACATTGTTATTAATTCCCCTCAAAATACTCTCCCTTTCTTCAAGCACACTTATCCCATCATTCTTGCCACTTTCTGAAGCAGTTCTGGAAGTTCTATTTGCTGAATGTCTTTAGTTGCACTGTTATGGCTGCCTCGAGGTCCTGAATTGATTCAAACTGTTTACCTTTTATGGTCTTTTTGACTTTGAGGAAGATCCTGAAGTGGCATGGTGACAGATCCAGTGAATAAGGTCGATGAGGACACCACACGGAGGTGTTTTATGAGCTTCCCTTTCTGTTGGGTGTCGGTCAGCAACAATACTCACTGTATTTTTTTCCCTTAAATTCTTCTATTGGTACATTTTGGGTATACAATACATTTACATTTATCATTGGGTGCTTGTACCTGTACATGATGATATATCTTGGTTCTTATTTTTTGCCCATTACCTGTGTACCCTTCACCCTCTCCACCCTTCCCTATTTACATAGACTTCGTTTCCATTTTTTTTTTTTTTTCTCATAATTTTTCCTTCCCCTTCTTTCCTTTCCCCTTCCCCTCCCACCATCCCTACCCCTTTGGACCTTTTCTTCCTATTTCAAACTATCAATTATTCGTTTTAATCATTTTAATCCTTATTTAGACTTTTAGTTTCTCACACTAAGAAAAACTATTCAGTATTTACACATGTGTGTCCTATTTATTTCCCTTAAGAGTATGGCCTCAATATGCATCCATTTAGCTACAAATGTTTCTAGTTTCTCATTCTTTATGGCTCAGTAGTACTCCATTTTATAAAAAAGCCCAAGTCTTCTTTATCCAGTTTCTAGTTGATGGGCACTTAGACAAAGAATTAAAAGCAGCAAATAAATATATGAAAAAATGTTCAACCTCACTGGTCATTCGAGAGATGCAGATGAAAACAACACTGAGATTCTACCTCACCCCAGAAAGAATGACTACTATTAAGAAATCAACCAATAACAAATGCTAGCAGGGGTGAGGGGAGAAAGGAACACTTCTCCATTGTTGGTGGGAGTGTAGACTGGTGCAACCACTGTGGAAATCAGTATGGAGATACCTCAAAGAACTAGGACTAGAGGTCCCTTTTGACCCAGCTATTCCCCTGTTGGATATCTTCCCCAAAGAATTAAAAGAATCATACCACAGCGATATATGTGCACCCATGTTTATAGTGGCATAGTTTGTAATAGCTAAAGCTTGGAAACTGTATTTTTTTTATCACAACTTGTAAAGACATTCATGAAAGAGAACTTTCAGAACTGCTTTCAGAAGATGGTAAGAAAGGTGGGATAAGTGTATTTTAAGAAAGGGGCAGTATTTTGAGGGAGATTAATGGTAATGTGTTTTTTCCTGTAATAAATTAAAAAAAAAATAAACATTCACCATATTTTTAGATCACCCCTTGTATGTGACATATATTCAGCATATCAAATACTCAGTCTCTGATCAGGAAACTCCATTTTTCTCCAGTACTGAGAATTGAATCTAGTGCCCCCACACTGAGCTACATCCTCAGCTTCTTAAAATTAAATTTTTAAAAGAATTTTTAGACAGAGTTTTGCTGAGTCTCTAAGTTATTCAGGCAGTGCTCAAACTTACAGTCCTCTGCTGTCAGCCTCCCAGAGCACTTGGATTACAGGCATGCACCACCACAACCAGCCAAAACACCAATTTTTAGTCTCAAACGGTTTTAACACCACTACTACCATCAATAAACTTATTAGAATCCTTGTAGCATATAATGCTCTGTTGAACAGGAAAAAAACTATAGTAGCATAAAGAGTTTTTACATTTTAAGGACCTGATATTCCCAGACAAGGGCCAAATCCTTTAAAAGAAATAGTCACTGTAAAACACCCAGTAGGCAGAAAGACTGTGGACCCTGTATCCTTTAGGGATTACCACAGGTCCTTAGTAACTGGTATGGAAAATAAGTGTGCCTAACATAACTGGGAAGGAGTGTTGCTTTTCTCTCATGTGAAATAAACTGAAGCTCAGGGATGTCTCAGAGGCTCTATAGTGTCATTAGCACTCCAAGTCCCCACTATGCTTCTGTTGTACCTTAACCATTGTGAACCTTCATAGTCTTCTCATATTTGCCTGATGGCCCTGTAGGTACAGCCCTCATATCACATATTCTACAGAAGAAGAAGAGAGGACCAAAGAGCAGACAGAACTATTGAAAATCTTGGAAGTTCTACTTTATCAACCTCCTCATACAGGTCCTTGTCTTCTCTTATCTGTGAAGGAGATAAGAAAAGAAAGCACTTTTAGGTGACATGGCTTTAATAGAGGTAGAAAGGCTATAGAAAGGACAGTCTGACTCAGGAACTTGAGGAAATTCTGTCAAGTAATGCGAATATAAGGAAAGAAAAGCTTGTTGACAACAGGAAAACACATATTTCACAGACTTAAGTATTCAAAGGACCTGCAAGGATTCATGAAGCTAAGCTGCGCATGTGGTAGACTGCAGAAGGCAGAGAGGTTAAGGCTTCAGTCAAACTCTCCAGGGTTACTATGAAAGGTCAGGTACAGTACAACCTATAATGAAGACGGAATCGCTCTTACTTTGGACAAAGAAGTAAATAGTTTTCTTTCAAAATTAAAGAGATTTCTTAAATAGATATATGTTAATTTTGCAAACAAATCCTCTAGGCCTTAAAGAAATTGCCTTATACCAGGTTTTAAACATAATTTAAGGAATTCATCTTCTGAGGCAGATCTACAAAAAATGATAAGGTCCCTGAACCCTAAAACACTATATATATATATATATATATATATATATATAGCAAAACATTTTGTGATACATGATAATAACAATTATGACAGCAAATACTTCAATAGTATGTACTGTATGTTCAGCTCTAAAAGCTTTATATACATTAAGTCATTGGTGGAAAATTTACTTAGGTGTCTGAAGAAGGTTTTCCATAATATATGAGGATGAGGAAATGGGCCAGTTTCTGATGGCATCTACCTGATGCTTCCTTGGTATTCTGATCAGAAATCTGTGTAAAAATTCTAAAGCCACAAGGCAAGTTTGACCTTAGTAATACAAGTTGGGCTTGATCTTGATTGACATAGATGTACAAAAAATGCCAGGGCTAGTTCCAGTGTTTATAAAGCATTTGAGAACACATGACCTTGGCAATGTTTTAAAAAAGCCTGCCTTCCGACTTAGTGATCATGAAGATCTCCAAGCTACTTAGTAAAGGTTTATTCAATGGTGTCACCACTGACATCATTGTGGCTCATTCGTTCCTCATCACCAATGGACTAAAGTGGTATTGTGTCATAGGTCAATTTTTATTAAGTCCATATTCCACAGGTATGTTCAAAGACTCAACAAAGAAAGTTAGACTGAGTCAATGTAAGATTTTCATTGGCAACATGGCTAAAAACTATCACTGAATTTTCTTTCCTTTGCAGTTTCTTATCTAACAGTGTGCTAATTGACCGTGATGAAGAAAATTAAATCTATGAGGCCAGGTTGTGTTTCAGGGGACTAGTGGACAGAACAAGACACTATGATCAAACATCACTATCCAAAATCAAAGCTTTTCTCAAAGCAGTATTCATGCCAATCTTTTTTTCCCCTGGTCCAAGACCTGAACTTGCTGTGGAAATGGCTATGGATGCAGGGTCTTTAGCAATTTGTCAAAATCACCCACACCATTAGTTAATATTAAGTAGTAGGACTGAATTAACAAAAGTCTGTAATGCAGCCAACCTAACCATGTAGAAATTAAGACTGTTACCTGAGTGAGACACATGTGGGGAAGAAATGACAGCAGAAGCCACAGTGGCCATTGTCTGTGCAGTAAACCACCCTGACACAGCTTAGCAGAAGAAGAGAGGAAAATAGTCTGCAACAGAATTTCAAAGTAGAGCAACAGATACACTCATAATAGGGAATGCAGCAATCAGAAAATTTATTACTGCAGAAGTCATGAACCCTGAAAAACTAAAGGAAAGAGTCACTAGCTCTGTAATAGTTTTTGCTGATGGTGGCTGCTGTTTCAAAATGCAGGTCGTCCTTCAGGGAGGTCCCTCTTGGAGTGGCAACTACTCTGAATAGTTGTCAGTTTCTCTATCTTCAAAATAGAAAATAATTTTGGGATAATATACAGAATATATATATATATATATATATTTTGAATGTACAAGAGATGATCAAAATATACAGTGAATGTTTACATTTTTAAATTGTGTTATAGTAAAAGACACATTACTATTAATCCACCTCAAAATATTCACTCTCACTTTGAACACACTTGTCCCATGATTCTTGCCATTTTCTGAAGTAGTTCTGGAAGTCCTCTTTTGTGAGTGTCTACACAAGGTGTGACAAAAAATATGGTGAATACCGCTGCCCAGTCCCATTGAACAGAAAGGCAGGCTTGTGAAGACATTACAAATATAATTTGTGTTTGTTTGTGAATATGTCACTTCCAGGAGTACAAGTGGTCTAGTCTGATGTTCCAGACTTGCCATAATCTTTTATAGCCTGTCTTTTATGCTCTATGATTTTATGTGCTACTCTCTTACACACTATTTCCAGTCAGACAAGTCTCCTTATTGTCTTCAAGAAGCCACACCAACACTCTGGAAAGGATTTTTGTTCCATTATGTTTCCAGCTATAATGCTCTGCCTTTTTCTCTTCATTTTTTCAAAACCCCAAAGACTAATTCCATGAAATAATTTCCTTATGTTGATTAGGCTTTGCTGTAATCTCCAAAAGAAACCTACTGTCATCACCACTCATAGGGCACTAAATTATAACCTATATTCAGTTTTTATGTAGTAGCAAGCATGTCCTTTCCCCCTGCTACAAATGAATTATAACCTGCACGAGGATGGGGTCCATGCCTTATATCCTTTCTACTTTACAGAAGAGCAGAGATAGAGCTATGCAGGTTCTATCAATCACTACTTTTGAAACCAAATCTTTTTCCCAAAGTTATATTTTTGGCAATATTTTTTGCTGCTTTAACTTTCAGACTCATTATAAGAGTTGGTTGAGTTTCTTTCATAATTCTTCAAAACTGCTTGTGGCATTAGTGAACATTAAGTATTAAGAATGATTTTTGAAAAAAAAAGAATGAATTTTGATGCTTTTTATGGTGCATCTCAAAGCATTTGACTTTATTTTGACAACTGAGCTCATGGTAACTCCCTGAGAAAAGCAAAGCTTATATAATTTTTTGCATTTTAAAGACAGTAATGTGAAGTCTAGAGATACTAAATGCTTTTTCTGAGGATATCTATATGTTAAAGGCAAGGCTGGGGAAAGGGCCTGTAATTTCCATTCTGAACATTGCTGAAGAATATAATCTGATATAAAAATATTATAATCAATTGTGTATATCTAGATTTCTGTACTCAGATTTTGCTGTGAATCTTCAAAGGAAACATTATCAGAAGTGGTAGTTTTACAGGAATTGCTGTGGAAATTACAGGGGCCTCAATTGTTCACTGATTGTTCATTTTCCTACTATTTTTTATTTCTTCCTCCAGGTTTACAAATGAAACTCAGAGTTGTTAAGCTTTCAAAGTGAAAGTTTAGCTATCTTGGTGCCTTTTAATAGCATTAAAACTGCCACTGATGGTTGTTTTTTCTACTCATTTCCACAATACAAACAATGTTATTAAAAGTAAACTGTCAGAGATATGCTTACAAGTTGAGTCTTTCAAATCTCATTCCACTTCCCTAATACATACGCATGAGAACTCAGTGGGCCGAGGAGGGGCAGTTGGCTCTCCTGGAATCAGCTCGCTGACTCCTGCACAGTCCACTGCATCACTACCTAGGACATCTGGAAAGCCTTTTCTATTTGGACTATCAAAGCCTCACTTTTGCCTCTGTTAATTGACTGAATCAAAATCAAGGGCTAGGAATGAGAATGACTATACTCACACATATAGCCCACTCATAAGGGATCCATTCCCTTTCATTCTTTACAACACAGGCAAAAATTGGTCCATTCAAGGCACCCAAATGGCTCATTTTCTACATATTGGGGGAGCATTAATGTTCCAAACTGTAACAAAAAAACTAGGATGCACTTAGACTTGCCAAGATTAAATAAGGGGCATCTAGCTCAATCTGAATCTCAGATTCAGATTTTTTAAAAATTATAAGTGTGTCCTATGCAATATTTGGAATATACTTATACAAAAAAATTTTCATTGTGTATCAGAAATTCTAATTTAGCTGACCATTCTGAATTTCCATTTGCTTAATCTAGCAACCCTAGATTCTTCATTCAAGATTTATAATGCCCAGTTTTTCACAATGAGTCTGGGTAAGTCAGAGTTTTAGTCTAGTAGGTCCACTTGAGGTGACAGTCCTTCCACTCTCTCCTGGACGCTGCTGCTCTGTCATTGAGGGGTACACTGGAGTAGTGTCAGAAGCTGGTCTGCCACATTAGTCTTATAAGTGTGTTCTCAACTTCTGCTCATGTGCAAACCAGAAAAAGGTGGTTCATATTTCATGGTAATACCACCAAAGTGTATCATTTCCCCTCTCTCTCTCTCTGGATTTTTGAGACAGGATCTCATTACTTAGTACAGGTTTGCCTTGAACTCTCTATGTAGCCCAGGTTGGCCTCAAACTCAGGCTCTTCCTGCATCTGCGTTGAGATTACAGACATGTACCACCCCATCTGCCTCAAAGTATTATTTCTTATACAATGATTTAATTGTTATGAAAATAAACTAGACTTTAGAATTTGCTTCTGACAATAGATGAATTTCAAAATATGTATCACTGGGCAGGGGATTTAGCTCAGTGGTTCCTCCACCTGTCTTGAAATCACAAGGTCCTGAGTTCGATCCCCAGGACCAAAAAAAAAAAGTATCATTTAATTCATAAGTCAATTTTTTTCTCTAACACAAAAGATAGTTTAACCAATCTCTTAAAATTCCATAGAAAAATAAGGAACTTAGTATTTAGCAATATAAACTGAGATTTTTTTTTAAACTGGTCTTAAATTCTAAGGAAATTACTGGAGGTGCCACTGAAGAAATCAACACCTTAGAGAAGTGACTCACGTACAGTTAGCATTGGGGCTCGTATGACACCTTAAATCTGTGTGTTGATGAAGAAGGTAGCAATGTCACTCATATGCCTGCCACGTATCCCCAAGGTCTACTGCAGCGGAGTGTCCAGTGTCACATCCAGATGTTATAGGGCTCTGGATTCAATCGTGTCTCAGAAAGGTTTCCCTTTCAGTTTTTACTGAAAGAATAAAACAAAGGCCCCACATACTTTAAAGACACAGAATAGTTCTAAAATAGCTTTAGAAATGATTTTGAAATGGAAATATATTGTATTCAAGTGTAGTTGAAGTCATCTGACAACTGACTAAAGGAAACCAACCTTTAATTAAATGGAATTTATTCATTTATGAAATGTTGATTGCATGTCCGTTGTATATGGTGTTAAGGCCCTATAGATGCAATAAGAATATAGCACAGAACAAAAGACACAAAAACCTTCCTTCCATGGCACTTACTACTATCGGAAGACTGATAAGTGAAACACATAGTTTGATAAATGGTAGCAAGAGCTAAACAGAAGAGAAAAAGTGAGAATATTTAGAAAAAACAGTTTTGTGATTAATTTAACTATTTGATTAACCTTTTTTATCATAAAATTCCATTTGTTTAAGACATTGTGTTGAAAAACATTTCTAAATTATATGCACTGGATTTTCAATAGACGTTGGGTGCTAGCACTGTGATGCCATGCTAATTTCCAACTCAGCGTGGGCCCCCTCCTATGAGCTAGAAATCTTGTAGCCAGACATTCAGTGATGATCTATAATCTCCTTTCTCCCTTGGACTTCAAGTGATAGAGCTTTACCACCCATCCTCTTTGGGTAGCTTATCTACTGACTTTTACCACATTCTCAATTATTGACAATTCTAGATGCTGGGTTTTTAGGAAATTTTCTAATCTCAGTTGCATCAATATTTTGAGAACTTTCAGTTGCTACATGAACAACAACAAAAAATCATTACCAGGCATGGTGATGCACGTCTATAATCTCAGCACTTGGGAGGCTGAACAAGGAGGATTGCAGCAAGTTCTAGGCCAGCTTGGGCTGCATAGTGAGTTCAAGGGCAGCCTGAGGTACATATACAGCAAGACCCTGTCAAAAAAAAGAAAGCAAGAAAGCATTTTAGACATTAGCCTTCTAGTTTTTTGTGTCCAAAGTGCCAAAAACTGCTATTAAGTTGAACAGTCTTCTCTGAGATCGAAAAATCTCTGCAGCTCTGAAATCCAGATCTCTCACATACTCCTATTTCCTGGCTCATTCTCTGATTTTCTACCCTGTGTCCTTGAAAGGGTTTTTTAGGATGATCAGCTCACCTTGTCATGTGCTCAAGAAAATGTTTACTGAATATTTACTATAAGCAGAATCCTGGTGAAGGATACTGTAGCAAAAGTGAGAAACACGTTTAAAATGAATTTGCAAATGTAGGGGAAGAAAGATAGTAATTACGAGTGTGAGAACCTTAGCCAGCAGAGTGTAGATGCAGGGAGATGAGCTTGCCAAGCCTGGACTGCAAGATGTTTCTCTGAAAAGCACTCTTGTTTCCCCACTTTTCCTTGTGCAAAGAAGAGTATGCCTTCAGGAAGATCAGCATTCTTAGTCATGAGGTATTTGTACTTTCAAGTTGTCCAAAGGGACTGAAAACACTCAAGTGAGTCTGGGGTGTAAGAGCTATGCTAGAGCTGAACACAGGTAGGGCTGGAACCAAGACTATCAGAGCAGTGTCTAAGGATTTTGAACTTTATTCCCACAGCAGTAAAAAGTGTTTGCCCGGTAAAGACCTCCCAGTCACCACATGGAATGGATAGTGTATCTTTGTATGGTAATCTCCTCACTATGAGCTTCTCTTAGAGGCAGCGCCATGTCTTTAGCTCTTATCATCCTCTGTCAAGTATATAATGAGCATTAACATTTATTGAGGTACCCTTATTATCCCCTATTTGAAGATAAGATAACTCAGTCACTAAAAAAGTGAAGTATCTTGTCCAAGTTTACACAAGTGCTAAGTGTTGAGCTTGGATTCAAAGCTTTACTACTGTATTTTCTTTTTTAGTTCTCTGCCTGCTACTCTGATAGAACCAGGCACTTTGTAGGCTCTCAATATAAGGATAAATTATATGCAGAGCAAAAATAGCCTTGAGGAATGTTTTGGGGGAAGTAGTGGTTAATTCCAGTTCTTGAAAGTATTATTGCTCACTAATTTGAGCCTAGAGATGAGGGAGGAATGTGTGCTGATTTTGTAGTGAATTTGGATTTTTTATGTAGTCTATTATTACTCATATAATAATAGCTGCTTATCTCATGAGAGAGTTGAACCCCACGAGGGAGGACAGACTGACTTTAGTGAGAGGGCAAAGGAGAGTTAGAGTCAACCTTCTAATGACTGAGAAGAATCGAACCTGGGAGAAAGGGATGGGCAGTGGCCTGGATGATCCTGTCTTGGGAAATGTGGTCAGATCGAGCTAGTGGTACTTAACTTACTTTTAACACATGTCCTTTACTATGCACACACACAATCTTATCAACACACACCCAATTCTGGCAGACATGGAGTAAATAAGAAAGGCTTGCAAATTACACCACATAAGAGCTGATCTGTCAAGTGACTGATGGTTATTAATAACAAAAGGAGTTGTTCCAAATTTGTTTCTTAACTCTCATCTGTTTTCACTAAATTTCTACTTCTTTTGCACTATTTTCCTTGGCCTTGTTTACCTTCTCCTGCAAGGCAGAGACCCCACAGATGCAGAGGCAGGTCATTGTGTCTGTCTTGTGTCCATCCTGATTGGGGGGACAGGACTCTTTCCAAGAGGAGTCGGGAGGGTCACAGATAAGCAGGTAGACAAAACGCAACAGTTGGGCTGATTCGTCCAAGCACTCTATCTCAGGAAAGATGCACCAAACTATCTGCTTAAGAATGTTTCATGTTCTCAGTGATATGGAAAATATGTGCCTGAAAACATGAGAAATCAAAGTCATTGTATAGGGAGGAGTGAAAGTCTGTGAATTAAAAGATTTGTTTACAATGCTTTGGGTTCATTGTGGAAATAGTTTTTATTCTTCAGTTAATGCTAGATGTAATAATGTTAGCAAATGAATGTTTTAATTAGTCAAGTCACAATTTGCTGAAGGTTATCAATAGGAGGACTCATTTGCTTTCTTGCAGAGATTTTTTTTGGACTTGGGTTACTGACAGTTGAAATTGCTTCAATATAGGATGGCTTTGACTGGGGTAACCTTACCACTCACCATGTTAAGTCATAAATGTCACGATATAAGAGAACTTGCCCTCTCCTCGGTGGGCAAGAGCCACAAAATCACCATGTAAGATGTCCCAGGTGAACAGGTGTCTGTCCTTTCTGGATCAGTGAGAACAACTGTAGATGAAGGCTGTGAAGATGTTACCCAGAATTTTGTGTGGTCATTTATGGAGAAATTCCCTGAATTATCCTGACTTTAAGCAAAGGGCAAAGAAAGTCTTGATTTAAGAGCATCATTCTCCTGAATAACCAGTGAGATTTTACAAACAGGTTGCTGAGTCCACGAGACATCATGGAGGCAGTCACAAAAAACAAATGACCAGCCACTTGACTTCAAATTTCTCAGGATCCTGAAAGCTACCTGCCCAAGAGCCTTTGGGAAACCCTGACTCATCTTGAAAATATTCCCTTTTAATATATTTCCTTTCTGGCTAAACTTTACTTAGTAGAGAATAATGGTAAGGGGCAGAGGAGAAGGGTCACAATTTCAGCTGCCTATTAGATTTCTGCAGACTTGTTTGAAGTTCAGTGTACTTTTAAAAAATGCATGTTAAAAACAACAACAACAAAGCAAGCAATCCTCCTCTTTCCCACCCTACCCACTCCTCTGGAGAGGCGATCCTTTAACGTAGTGAGCTTTGGTCTCCTGCTGCAGTGGCAGTTGCCTGCTAATAGTTGTGTTTAAAATTCCTGTTTCTTATCTTATTTACTGATTGATGGGAACATGACTTCTAAGACCTTCTTCCCTGTCCTCCCTCCAGTGCCAGAGAGAATCGCTTTGCACTGAGGACATTAGAGGACACATTGGCTTCCTTGTAAAATCCCGATGGCCATGTAGCTAGTAGCTGGCCTGATGAGCAGCCCCTTGGCAGAGCCTGCATCGTGCCTTATCAGAACCACCTGAACAGCCTGGCCACCCTGTGTGGCCTTCCCTCATTTAAAATCCACAGAGAAAAAAATTTTTTTTTGTCAGAAAACTCCAACTCATGGCAAAAACCATGCATGTGGCTTTATTTTTCGACTACTTTTCTTCTTAAACAAGATTTCCTTGATTTGCACAAAATAAATAAATAACTAAACAAAAAACTCCAGGTTATTCTCAAAGAGATCACATTATTTTTAAAAAAATCGAATGATTTTCTA
>NW_004624853.1:3345083-3366872 GCF_000247695.1 Heterocephalus glaber | reverse complement strand
CCCCCCTTAGATTCTGAAAAGAAATAACTGGCTGCAGGCATCGCCTGTGGCTGGCTGGTCTTGCTCCTTGGGTGGTCTGAGCCGACTTTATGATTTATTCAGCTAATGGGAAGGGAGCATGACCCCCAGTGGCCACAGAAAGAGAGCTGCATGTGGGTTTAATGCTTTCACCACAAAAATGTCTGCTATGACTAAGCTCCGAAGCTGAAGTCACTGTCTGAATGGTGCTAAAAAGGAACTTAGGCATTAAGTGTGCACTATTTACTATAGATCGGCTCTTGGGATTAGGCCAAAGGGTTCCTACTCAGTTTCAAAGAATAGCATGGAAGCTGCTAGAAAAATTAGAGCTGTGTAATTTATTTTTACCAGTCTCCCTGGTGATTTACTCGGTGAAGGATTTACCTCATATGCTCCCCCACCCCCTCCGTTACTAAAGAGTCATTTAAAACGTGCCAGCTTGTGCATTTTATAGAGTTTTATTGTAGAGGTATCCCTATTTTTTGTTTTTCACAGCCATGAATCACTGTGTTATTGTTCTTTAATGTTAATTTGAAATGGCGAAAGAATGCCTAATGTTGAGAGAGGGAGAGAGAGAGAGAGGGAGGGAGGGAGGGAGGGAGAGAGAGAGAAGCGCTGTGGAGTGCTGTTCCTTGCTGCACACTCCCCTGCTAGAGAGGTCTCTTTGATCCAGCCAGCGGCACCCCTCCCTGTAGACATCATTATTGCTGCAAGGAACGAACACATTTTGCTTCATGAGGGAAGGGGATGGATGGAAGAGGGAGGAGGAAGACAAGGGGAGCCATTTGCGATTTTGACTAAGACTAATGGTCTTTACAGTCAGCATAATACCTGCTACTGAAGTTGCAGCACGTTTGCTTCTTTCTGGTGGGTTTTCACAAGTGTGCAAAATTGAGAAGTGAATCTCTTTGATGTCTGCAGCTCAGGTTTCTATGTCCAAAATACAGCTAACACTTTCAGAATGTTCCTCTAAGATATTTTAGACGTCAAGGTCCAGAGAGAACAGCCCAGCTGGTTCAAGTCACTGGCTTGCAAACATCACACACAGGAAAGCCCCACGTTTCTTAGCTAACTTGGCATTTGCAGCTTAAACCAATTGAAAATTACTAGAATTTATCCCTATGCCAATCGGAGTTCAGTACTATGGGGTTGTGGGACCCCTCCCTAACTCCCTAAATAGGCTAAGGGACTTCATTTTCAGTTTCTGCTCCAAACATTTTATTGTAAAAACACTTCTCTCACATTCTGGCAAATCAATGATATTTCTTTTTTTTTTTTTCTTTGTTTTTGTTTTTGGCAGTACTAGAGATTGAATCCGGGGGCACTTTACCCCTGAGCTATATGTACAGCCCTCTTCTTCTTCTTCTTCTTTTTTTTTTTTTTAAATTTGAGACACGTTCTCACAAAGTTGCTCAGGTGGGATATAAACTTGAGATCCTCCTGCTCCAGCCTCCCAAGTGCTGGGATTACTAAGTATGAGCCACTATGCCCAGCTGCTGTTTCTTCTAATAAGTGCTAACCATTGAGACAGACTCCAAGGCTCAGCTTGATTCTGTTTTATGCCTTAGTCTTAGATTTACATGTTAAACAGGTCTTTTGGTCCTAAGTAGTTGTCCAATGAGACAAGGCTTTGGAAATAGCAATTCAGGGATACATCAGTGGGAGTGTCTATTGAGACTTTAAGAGAGTAACAAAATTATCAGAAGAGAATACTTGACCTTTCATTTTCCCGTGGCTAAGAAGATAGGGCAGGATCAGGAAAACCACATCCTGAAGGTAGGTGAAAAGAAACCAAAACCAAAACAAAAACCATGGAACCTTTCCCATCTTCCCACTTTCCCTTGTTTCCTATGTTCTCTGTATTTTGTAGACCCAAAGAGAACTTCTTTTCCAAATGCTGACTTATCAGTAGGAGGAGATCTACTGAGATAGATAAATAACTACATCTGAAACTGCACAAAACATAGACGCAATGGAATATCTTGCATTCGATCTCAGAATGGAAAGTAGAAAACTTGGAGAAATCCATGTAAAGCCTGCTATTTAGTTAATAGTATTGTAACAATGTTAATTACTTAGTTTGGATCAATCTGTCATGGTTACATAAGAGGTGACTATTAGGTGACACCAAGTAAATGTCCAGGGGAGCTCTAAGGACTGTTTAGCAGCTCTTTTGTAAGCCTAATACTATATAACAAACACTTATTATTGAAAGTCTGATTTATTTGGGGTCCTGACTGATAGCTTCCATCACCTTTCTGCACTCATCCCAGCCTACAGACCATGCCCCAAGCTGTGTGGAGAATTCATCTGGGTAATTAATACCCAGAGTTTAAAGGATTACCAGAGCCTCCGACTCTGAGTGTCTTGTTATTCTCCTGGGACAGTCACTAGTTGTCTACACTATGTTAGATAGTGTGATGAGCAAGTTAGACCCATTCTGGGTTCTATATAGACATTACTTTATACAAAAGAAAACAAAAAGTGATAGATAAAAGCAACAGAATACAAAAGGCAATGATATTAAACGTTAAATTGTTTTGCAATGCACAGTGCAGGGATTTTTACTGCATTGATCAATCTGGTGTGACCATTTTGCCAGATTCTCTACTTCCAGCACTTCGAAGAAAACCAGGCCTTATTAGTGCTCAGTAAATACTTTTGGAATGAATGAAGGGGAGCACACATTTCACATGAGCAAGAGTTCCTGGCTGTAACACACAGGAGAAACTTTTTATGACAAAGGTTCAGTTAGCACCAAGTGTTATGTTATTTTGCTTTCCATTTGTCCTGCCAGCCCGATTCAAGAAGGCAGGATGAGTAATGATGAAAGGAAGATACCACCTGAAATATAGCTGCCTCTCAGGCCATTTTAAGCAAAAGGTTGTTTTTGGCATTGTGTATTCATACTTGGTAGAGCTCCAGAGAGAGAGAGGGAAATGTGAGAAGAAGAATTGCAAGGGAATGGGGATAATGAGGAGCAAAGGAATCTTGCCCTCTGGTGTGGGTTCCCCACCCTAATTGATCGCCACCCCAAATCACAGTGGGCAGATGGATCTGCAGCAGTGCTGCGCCTGTCCACATCTGTGTGTTTCTGGCACACAGGTGTTTCAGCTTTATTCAGCCAGGAAGCAGCTTTTCCCCCTTCTTTTTCAAGGGAGGGAGTTTTGGGGAGGTGGGAACACCCACGATTGTTTCTCAGAATAAGAAAGAGGCAGGGGTTGGGGAAGGGAGCATAGCCCACCCACTGCTTATAGATTCTGCCTCTTTTCTTGCCGGTCAGCCTTATGCTACAAGGTGTAAATCAGAGGGCAGATGCATGATCTGGGAAGTTTTCCAGATGCACACTGCACAAAGACCCATGTGTTCTCATTGTGTGGAAATAACATGCCATTGGAGCAGTTCTGGGACACCAGGCCTGTGTTGGGACATGTCATCCTGTCTGCACGTCTTCCACTTAGCCGAGAATGATGTTGCAGACGAAGTGTAAGAGCTTGGAAGCCAAGGGAGTGGGCAGTTAAGAAAAGCTGCCTTGTCCCTCCATGGAGTCTGCAGACGGAACTGATGGGCTGCTCCAAGAAGCCCAGTGCCAGACAGTGCCTTCGAGGGGCGGGACCCACCAAAGCAGGAGGAATCGCTCCAAAGCCAGCAGTGCACCAGGAGCCTCTGAGGTCCTGCTCCTCACCATTAACTGGCAGCACCTCCAAATAAGTGGCAAATGTTCCTGCTCATTCTATCTGCAATTGGCCCTGTCTGTCCAGCCTGATGTATTTCCCCTCTCTCTTTACTTGAAGCAAATTTCTGGGCAGAGTCTGTCTGTAAGTGAATTGTTTTTATGTAAATAAATCATATACTAAGAGGTTAGATTAACTTTCAGATCATTTGGGCGGTATTTGGTTATTTCCTGCCCCCCACCCCCCATCTGAAATCTCTTAAGGGTGGCCTTCTTCACAGGGAACATACATTTTCAGTTGCTCTGACTTTCCTTTTAGTTGAATTCTTTCTTTCTCCTTTGAAATTCTTTTCCTCTTTTGGTTTTGGAATAGCAACTATGCATTGTCACCATTTCCTTTTGCTTCCTTCCATCAGATATTATAGGATCCAGCCCTGTTTTCTTTTGGCAATTACTCCTGCAGAGTTTGCTTTGAACTTTTTGCTCTTATTTATTCTTACCACACGAGGTAAACGTGTTGGCAGGGACTGTTGGAAATGAGAGAACTTATATTTCTGCTCAGTTGTCATCATAATTCTTAGGCTAGTATCGTGGTACAAATATTCTTTCTCTCAATAGCACTTCATAGTGTTTCCTCCTTGAGATAATAATTCCATTGTTTGGCATTTGGAACAAGTCAGCCAGATTCCTATAAGAAGCTAGCATATAATACACAGTTAATTAGTGAGATGAGGAATAGAGAGCAAAGACAAACAGACCAGGAAATAGGCTTTGGATTCGACAGAGGATATTTCCCTCAGCCCCCAAAACTCCAGAAATAACCAGTAATAAGGTTATGAGCTATGGAAATTCCATTCTCCAGAACTCATTTGAGGTCATAATTCAGCTAGAAATTATCTTGTTTTTTTCTGGCTTACTCTCTCACCCTAGTTTCAGTCCTGTTTTCTAGTCTCCCTCAAAACCACTAAATAAATCCCAGATATTTAACTCTATTAAGAAAAATAAATGTCTTATCCACCTGTTAATAGGATTCAAATGCTAGGGCGGTTGAGATCTAAATGTACTTTATCCCACCCACTTTCCAAACCTAGCAATAAACAGTAGAGGAGGAATGTGTTAAACTGGAACTGTGTTTTTGTACTTTAAAAAACTTTAACCTGAAACCTTTTAAATTTTTATCCACTGCTACAAAGAGAAAAAAAATTTTTCTAAGCAAAGCAAATACCACCTGGTACCAAAATTAGAACCTTGCTATAATTGTATGTTTCCAATCTTTGTCAAACTCTAGATTGCATGGCACTGTAGAGACTTTATTTCAAGCCACAATTGCAGGTATTGGGCAAGATTGTAGAGACCAAAGAGAAAACAGCTTGGTTAGAAGTGATGGTGTATGCCTGGTTCCCCAGTGCTCCAGGAGGCTCAGTCAAGAAAATCAAAAGTTTGAGCCCAACCTGGGCAACTTAGTGATTTAGCATGACCCTGTCTCAAAATTAAACATAAAAAAGGATGGGAATGTGGCTCAACATGAAGGCCTTAATTTCAACCTCCAGAACAGTGTTAAAAACAAACAAGCAAACAAACAACAGTAAAAACAAGGGACACAACTCTTCAATGAGATGGTCTTTATACTAGTCAAAAAACCCAATTAGATGCTGTGAAGAAATGTTTTAAATGACATTTTTATTATTTGTAATTAGTAGATCAGTCCAACTATATTATTTTCTTCCATTCAGCGTGAAGAGAAACAGTTTTTGCATTTACTTAACAGACACTGATATTCTTTGATTTATGGTGTACAGAATATTTTTTTATATATCGTTGCTTTTAGTTCCAACTCTAAATTTATCACCACCTGTAATGTGCTAATATGAAGAACATTGATGTGCACATGCTGCCAATGTAGATGTAATTTTGCAATACCAAAATGTGAAAGTGATTTATGAGATTTGTAACAGGTAATAATCTCTAATTTTGCTACAGGATGTATTTAAGGGAAACTTTGGAATTACAGTATTTAGAGTTAAGTATTTGCTTTGTTGCAAAAAAAAGTGACCTTGAAGTAGTTATGAAGCCTTTGTAAACCTCTCTCCTCACCTGAAAAATGGGCTAACAATAACATGTTCCTCAGGAGGTTATTATGAGGATAGAGTTAGTGAACAGACAGATGAAATGCTTCAGTGATTTGTGTTTTGTGGGCAGTCAAACCAATGTAAAAACAAAAATCCAATTAATGAATTGCACAGTCTGAGAAACTTGTAGCAGCTGTAGGCCACTAGATTTGTGAGTGAGTGACATCATGGATTGGAATAGTATGATGTAGTTTTTAGTGTTTTCTTTCTCTCTCTCTCTCTCCCCCTGCCCTTTTTCTTTTTTTGTACCGGGGATCGAACTCAAGACCTGGGGGTTGCCAGGCAGACATGGCACCGCTGAGCTATATCCCCAGCCGCTAGCTGTTTTCTATACTACATATAGATAAGCTTTTCATATTTCTCATGAAAAAGTGGCACAGAGAAGAAAATCAAGAGCTGTTGGTTAATAAAGCCTGAAGGAGCAAAAGGAAGTGATGGTCAAAGGGTAGATGAGTCATAGCTCATTCACTTGTGAATTAGAGCCACTGTGCGCCCTCCAGCCCGTGTGATACCAAGAACTAATTTGTAAGATTATTTCGGTAACTGTTCCAAACAAGACAAAGTTGTAAGGGTAAGACAAAACTTTACTTACTAGCAGAAAAGGTAATTAGTTTGTGGTATAAGGCTTGTGTAAGAAACATATAATTTTCAGTAGGACAGATCTTAAGAGACCCCTGATCAAGGTTCAAAGTTATGGAACTTCGACCACTGTAGTGATTATACATATGATTATATGATTATACATCTACCTGTTTTTAAGCAACTGAACTGGTAGCTATTTATGACACTGAGGAACATCTCAAAGATGAAAAAAGAATGAGTACAACTTCAAATGAATGATCATTTACCAACATGGCTCACACTCTGTACACATCCATTATCTTTACTTATTCTTCGTAACACCTGTCCTAGTCCATTTGAGCTGCTATAACAAAATATGATAAATTGAGTAGGTCATGAACATGAGAAATTTTGCTTCTCACAGTTTTAAAGGGTGGGAAGTCTGGGATCAAGTTTCCATAACTGGGCATGGTAGTGCACACTTGTAATCCTAGTACTCTGGGAGGCTGATACACGAGGATCTCAAGCTCAAGCCCAGCCTGGAAAACTTAGAGATTCAGCAAGATGCTGTCCCAAAGTAAAAACTTTTAAAAAAATGTCTGGTGTGTAGTCAGTGTGAAAGCCTTAGGTTCAATCCCCGATACTATAAAACCAAAACCAAAAAAGGTTTAGCAGAGAATTAGTGTCTGGTAAAGGCCTGCTAGTTCCTAGACAGGGCTAGCTTTTTCCTCAGCTTTTTCCTCATATGGTGAAAGGGAAGTATCTCTCTGGGGCCTTTTATGAAGGAAGTAATCCTACTCACAAGGGTTCTGCCTTTATCGCTAATCACCTCCCAAAGGCTCTAGCTCTAAATGTCATCACACAGATGATTAGGTTTTAACTGTGAATTTTGGGGTGGACAGAAACATTCAGACTACAGCAACATCCCCTGTCCCTTTCCCAGCCCAGTCCTTTTCTCCTCTCTCATTCTACAGAGTCAGTAATGAAATGAAAGATGTAGCAAAAACAATAACATGGGCAAGCAAAGGAACAGCCGAAATCACAGAGTAGTAGGGCTGGGGGGAACCTGAGAAATTACCTAGATTAACCCACTAGCTTTGTAGATCAGGAAATCTTGGCCCTGAAAGGTAAAGTGACTCAAAAGTTTGGTCCAACACCTGATATTAGGACTCAGGATTCTTGGTTCCATTATTCCAAGCTACTTCCTCACTTTAGCTTAGTACTCAACTAGCCCTCATTCCATCTTTACCAGACCTATCAATGTTCATGTATTCTGACCTGACTGCATTTTTCCACTTGGTAACTAGAACATCACCAAAAGAGACAAGCCAGAACTAGACAGTTTACTTAATCCCCTTCATTTACTAGTTAGTATATAATCAGTTTGAATGCTTTCTTATCATAATGTGTTGAGGAAAATGTTTGCTTTGATATCTGATTGATCTGTATGGGATAATTCCTATTTCTTCACCTCGTTAAAATTCTGCACCACTTCCTGAGTTTTCAATAATCAGAACATAGCTCTGAACATAAATTTAATTTAGATAACTGGTGACAGAAAATTGAGAGTATCAAATTATATCCATGGTAGTTCTCAATTCTTTGAAGAGCATATTCACATTCTGTGTAGCTTACACTTTGCCCTCACTGTTATGAAGATCAAGTCTTCCAATAGCACTTAGGACTAAGTCGCCTAAAGAGTGCTAACACTTCTGAAATGTTTGGCCAAGTCACTGTGGATTGTGATGCTTTGAGTGGTAGGCATTTGTGTCTTCATGTACTGTCTCACAAGCTTTCTGGTATAACAACGTCATCTGTCATGGCTGGAGGGGATATTCTTAAGACTGTTGCTCTCTCTGTAGATTATGACCATTACTTGTGACAAGTCACCCTCACATGTAATTCTCTGACTGTGCATCTCTTCACTCTGTGGTTTGTTTTGTTTCATTTTGATTGTACAAAGGATTGAACCCAGGGCTCTTGCACTGAGGTGTATCCCTATCTTTTCTTTAATTTAATTTAATTTTTTCAAATTTTGAGACAAGGTCTAAATTGCTGAGCTGCCTAGACTGGGCTTGAACTTGTGATCCTCCTGTCTCAGTCTCCCAGAGTACTGGGTTTGCAGGTGTGCACTACCATGCCCATTTCATTCCGTGCCTTTATGATGTTAAGTTCCAAAATGTTTATTTTGTTAAGTTCTTCCAAAAGCAATTTTCCTGGTCATTGATAAAAATTCCATTCTCCTGTTTTTCCTCTTTTCCCCACGCCATCCCATGAGGAACTACAAAAACAAGCTGAAATTTTCTTTTAAGGATCCTCATTAAGCTCTAGGAGTCCTTCAGAATAGATTCTCTGCTACTTTCTATTTTCTCTTAATAATACTTTTCTTGTTTGCTAATATGAATCACCACTTGGAAGATTGAGAAGCATATTATTAATAAAATGAGTGAAGATTTAATGTGTTTGCTATGCCCTAGCCACTGTGTTAAGGAGTCTAATTTACTCCACATTACAACCTTGGAGATGGTTGGTGACATTAGCTCCTTATAGACAGAAAATTTCTAGAAACATCTAGTCTTCAGCAAGCAATTTTTTACAGTGTCCTTCAACATTAGGAAGGAGCCAGGGCACATCTGACTGCTGACTCTTTCTCATTGTAACACGCACTCCCCAATTGCTTGCCCTTCCTTCTGCTTCAGTTTCAACCTTCAGTTGTGATACCAGTGGTTTCATTAGGGAAAGTGTGTTGTGGATGAAAATTGCATTCTCCACTGGCATATCTATAAAAACTACTCAAAAGGAATTTGCGCCTCAAAAGCCAAAAGAATACTACACTTGCAGTTATGTATGGCAAGCTCAATACATATTTTTGAATAAATTACATGAATAGGCAAATAAATACATACATCAGCTATCTATAGTTCTTTGTTCTGTAATAAAATTTATATAAACTTCTGTTACATCACTGTGTCCTTACATAAGTAGACATTAAAAACTCACCTTTAAACAAAAGACAGCTTTTAAACAAATAAAGTAATGATTCCAACACTTTCATTGTCATTTTCTTGCATCCATTCTCAAGAACCCCTCCTATGCAACATTCTCCCCACCTCATCAGATCATAGTTATTAAAGAGCCATGCATGATCAGGACATAGCTTAGTGGTAGAGCACTTCCTGGCATGCACAAAGGCCTGGGTTTGATCCCCAGCATTGTTAACAGCAGCAGCAGCGAAAATCAATGCATTAATTTCACGTCTAAGAAGCTGGACAATGTGGATCAGAATCAGTGGCTCATGTGACTAGGAATTACTGAGTGTAACAGCACTGGCACTTTGTAGGACATACGGACTTACTGACTAACTAGTGAAACCGATTTCTGGTTTAGTGATTGACTACAGTGAAATTTACCTTTTCCCTTTTTCTCCCCATGGCATGAAAGCTCCTATTGGAGGACAAAGGTTTCTCTAATTGCCTCAGTTTCCTGCGGTGCACACTCCAGGAGGGCAATGACTATTTTGGGGCTGCCTGTGAGTGATAAACTCAGTTAAAAACTCATTCAACTCACACAAAACTGTAAGACCTACATTGGGCTTCTGAAAGCTGTGAATTAGCCTGGCAGCAGCTTGGGCTGTGAGCTATAGGGCTGTGCCCTGAGTGGGTGGAAAACTAGCATTAAATCACCACCTTTGTGACTCTGTAACCAGCACTCAGAGGATCTAGGACCAGAAGTTTCCTTTTTCTCCTTGACGTGGTTTCTTTTGTGAAAATCATGGAGAAAGAGACCGGGCAATGGGCCTGAATACATTATTTTACCACTACTTCGTTCTTACTTGTTTCATTCACTAGAAACAGGGACACATTTTTTTCTTTCACTTTTTTTTTTTTTTTTTTTGTCCTTAACTGGGACCCAAGCTTTCCCCTCTCCTTGTGGTTGAGCAATAAACACCGAGAGATGAATCTTAGGAAAGCCAGGAGGAGGAGAAGGGGGCAGAGAAGGGTGTCTCTCCTGAGTCTGTAGAAAAGCTGTCCCTATAAACAGGGCAGTTGCTGTTATGAAGTACAAAACCACATTGTTCCTTTCTTTAGTTCTGAATGGAGTTGGTTAAGCTTCCAGTGTAAGTGTGAAAAAAAAGGCAAGAGAAAGAACATACCCACGTTCAATGACTTTAAATAGAAGAAATTGAGAAGGACCGTTGAGCCAGTCATAAAATGTTTAGAATTCTTGAACGAGAGTATGTAGCTTTAATTAATTTCTGAACTAAATTTAAGAGGACGATCGTTGGAGGAATACTACAGCAAACTGAACATGCAACCTCTCAGCATTGGGGAAAATCATCACTTTCTTTCATCACCCTGAGAAAAAAGTACTCAAATGATCACACTCTCAGTCATTACTAGCAGTATAATTTCTCCAGTGGCTTCAGTGTCTATCCCAACAAATGGAAAGACAGGGCCAGGATGCTGATTATCAAATCTGATCTCTGTGTTGAATTTATTAGTGGTTTATGTAAGAGGATTCTGCAGGTGAGAGCATGCTTCATTATAAGTATTTACTCATTTGCTTTTACTCATCACTGCTAAGGACCCAGATACTTCACCTCCTGTGTGACCTCCTTAAAGTCTGGGCCCTAGAGCACACAATCTAAGTGAGAGAGAGGCGCAGGCAGCTAGTTCTCCGCAAGTTTTCCATTTGGATCTCTCTTCTGGTCCCTGTTTGACATTTAAAAGGACAGCCTATATTTGGGAGTCACCTTTAGGCCCTAACTTACTACAGTGGTCGCACAATAAGAAAGGTAGAAAGCACCAGAGTTGCCAAAATCAAAAAAATGAAAATTTGATTTCCAGTTGAATTTTAAGTATGTAATCTCCCCTCTCCCCAGGACCCACTACAGTGACTGAATTATGAGTCCCTAAGAATCGCATGTGGGGGTGGGGAGCGGTATCCTTGAGTGCTTGTTTGTTCCAAGCACTATGTCCCTGATAGTTCATTCATTTTTGTAGGATTGATAAGTAATTGGCAAACTTATAACACAGAAACTGGATAAATAGTTTCAGAAGCATGGGGATAAGCTAGAGTGCTAATAAAATTTAAATGTTAGAACATTTATTTTTATATTCTATATTATTCATTCAACTTCAAAGTTAAATATATTCTACTCTTTTTTATTTTTTCCAGTAATGCAGATCAAACTCAGGACCTTGTGCTTTAGAGGCAGATGCGGGGCCACTGAGCTAAATCCTGGCCCTAAATATATTCTAAATAGTGTATAGTACATGTATAGTGAAAGTGGATTTTCTACACTATGTGTGAATTTAGGTTTATTAAATTTATAAGGAAGACAATAGATTTCCAAGAAGAAAAGTTAACATATGTTTTTAATGACATATATATAAGACAGAACTGTTCCCAGAAAATTCCTGGCATATAATAGATACTCAAATAATATTTGTTGATTGAATGACCAATTGACTGACTGACTGACTGATTGAAAGAATGAATTGCCACCAGCTCAGGGCATGGACTTTAAAGGTTATCCTCTCCCTTTTGTTTTATGTGGACACAATAGAGAGGTCTCAAGGCAAATGGCTATAGACTGTCTAGATAAGGACATCTATATTTATGCAGCTACATTCTTAGAGGATGTCCTTTCTTTTTTTTTTTTTTGTATGGGGGATTGAACTCAGGACCTTGTGCTTGTGAGGCAGGCTCAGTATCACTGAGCTACATCCCCAGCCCAGGATGTCCTTTCTTGCCACAGCAAGAAAGCAATACTTTTAGAATTTTGAATCTATATTAATGTATAATGAAGATATCATGTATAGAGCAATTTCCTCAGTTATTCATCATTCATTCATTCATTCTTTGGCAGGCCTTTACTGAGCATTATGTACACTAGGTGTTGAAAAGAATATAAAAGAAATGTTTAAATTAGGCTGTAAGCAGTGGAGGTGTGGGATGGTGCTTTGTAAGACATATTCATACAGAAGAGTTAAAAAGCTGCTAAAGAGATAATATGTACTCAGGGGTTCAGAGGGTCGGGAAACTACACATGAACTAAAATAACCAGAAAACTTTGTCTTTGATTTTTGTTCTGGTTTTTTTTTTGCTGGGTTTTGATGAATAGATGGGCTTTAGATAGAGATGAGTGGGAAGGCATGTCTGTTGGGGGAGGTGAGAGTCTACATGTGGATGTATGGAATGTGCATACGTAGAATATTTTTGAAAAAATAAAAAGATAGGAAGTGCTGGGGACTCAAAATATGGGTAAGTGATATCAGTTATTTACTAATGCACCAGGAGGGCAGGATTAGAAGATAGAGATTAGGAGTTGAAGAAATTAGACTTGTTTTTTTCTGGGAATAAAAATATTTGAAATTTTGGAAGCAGAAAATGACTCAATGATTTTCCCAATGTTTAAGATCTGTGTTCCACCCCACAAAATCAGAATACACATTCTTTTCAATAGCACATGTGTCATTCTCCAAAATAGACCACGGACTTGCTTATAGAACGTGTTTAAGTAAATGCAAAGGAATGGAAGTTATCCCCTGTATATTATCAGATCATAGTGTGATAAAATTGGAGATCAATAGCAAAAGAAACCAGAAAGATTGCATAAACACATGGAAATAGAACAACACCCTTTTGAACAACCAGTGGGTCACAGAGGAAATTAAAGAAGAAATCAGACAGTTTCTACAATTAAATGACAATGTCACTACAACATATTGGAATCTATGAGACACAATGAAAGTAGTCTTACAAAGGAATTTCATAGCAGTGAATACTCATATTAGGAAAACAGAGCAAGCTCAAATAAACAACCTGATGCTGAACCTCAAGCTTCTAGAAAAAGAAGAGCAAGACAAACCCAAAGCTCGTACAGGGAGGAAATTATAAAGATCAGAGCAGAAATCAATGCAATGGAGAGTAGAAGAATGATACCACACACACACAAAAAATCAATGAAGCCAAGAGTTGGTTCTTCGAAAGAATAAACAAAATTGACAAACCCTTAGCCAAACTTATCAAAAAGAGGAAAGAAAAAGCCCAAATCCATGTAATTAGGAATAAAAAGGATGAAATTACCAGGACCCAGCAGAAATCCAGAGGATAATCAATAACTACTTCAAAAACCTATATGCCAATAAGATGGAAAACACAGAAGAAATGAACAGATTCCTAGATATGTGTGAATTACCAAAGTTGAATGAAGACCTAAAAATTTTAAACAACCCAATATCAATCAATGAAATTGAAAATGTAATTAAAAACTTACCAACTAAGAAAAGCCCAGGTCCTGATGGCTTCACTGCTAAATTCTACAAGACATTTAGGGAGGAACTATTGCCACTACTGTTTAAACTCTTCAATGAAATTGAAAGGGAAGCAATACTCCCAAATTCATTCTTGGAAGCAAGCATCACTTTTTTTCCCAAAGCAGAGAATGACCCAACTGCAAAAAGAGAACGATAGGCTGATCTTCCTAATGAACATAGATGCAAAAATCACGTGCCAGGCATTTAGCTCAGTGGTTTCGCAGCCTGCTGCGCAAGTGCAAGGACCCGAGTTCGATCTCCGGTACCAAACAAAAAACCAAAAAAATAAATAAATAGATGCAAAATTCCTCAATAAAATACTGGCAAACAGAATGCAGAAGATCATCAAGAAGATCTTACATTCTGACCAAATGGGATTCATTCCAGGGATGCAGGGATGGTTCAACATATGCAAATCAATAAATGTAATACACTATATTAAGAGAGTCAAGGACAAAAACCATATGATCATCTCAATAGATGCAGAAAAAGCATTCAAGAAAATCCAACACACATTCATGATAAAAATCCTACAAAAAATTAGAATAGATAGTCTCTATCTCAACCTGATAAAAACCATCTATGAAAAACCAAAAGCCAATATCATACTAAATGGTCCAAAACTGAAATCCTTCATTCTAAAATCAGGAAAAAGACAAAGGATGTCCACTGTCACCACACCTATTCAATATAGTTTTGGAAACATTAGCCACAGGAATTAGACAACAGAAAGAAATAAAAGGAATAAAGACAGGAAATGAAGAAGTCAAATTGTCATTATTTGCAGATGACATGATACTCTATATAGAAGACCCCAAGAACTCCACCAAATGTCTTCTAGACTTAATAACCAAATTCAGTAGAGTAGCTGGACACAAGGCTAACAAACATAAATTGGTAGTCTTTCTGTACATGAGCAACAGACTCACTGAGAGAGAAACTAGAGAAACAATTATTTTCACAATAGGATCCAAAAAAGTGAAATATCTAGGAATCAACCTAATGAAAGAAATCAAAGTTGTCTACCTGAAAGAATAGCACTCTGAAAAGAGAGATTGAAGATGATATCAGAAAATGGAGACACTCTTGGATAAAAAGAAGCAATATAGTGAAAATGGGCATACTTCCAAAACTGCTATATAGATTTAATGCAATCCCAATTGAAATTCCAATAGCATACTTCACAGATCTTGAGAAATAATCCAAAAATTCATTTAGAATCAGAAGAGACCTAGAAGAGCAAAAGCAATTCCAGCCCACAGAGACATGGCAGGGGGTATCACAATCCTCAACTTGAAACTATACTACAAAGCTACTGTGAAAAAATCAGCATGGTAACGGCAAAGGAACAGACCCGAGGATCAGTGGAACAGATTCGAAGATGCTGAAACAACTCCAGACACACTCAGTCATCTTATCTTTGACAAAAGAGCCAAAAACCCTCACTGAAGGAAAGATAGCCCCTTTAATAAATGGTGATGGAAAAATTGGTTTCAAATGGCAAAGATTAAAACTAGACCTATATCTCTCACCATGCAATGAACTAAAATTTAAATGGATCAAACATCTAAATATTAAGACAAAAATACTGAACTAGCTGGAAGAGAGGTTAGGCAGAACTCTTGAAGACATTGGTGTAGGAAAAGATTTCATGAAACAAACCTCAGTTGCACGTGAAATAGCACAAAAGATCAACAACTGGAATCTCATTTTATTAAAAAGTTTCTGCACAGCATGAGAAACCAACGACAGTGTGAAGAGACAACCCACAATGTTGGAAAAAATTTTCACCAGCTGTTCCTCAGACAAAGGTCTACTATCTATAATCTATAAAGAACTTAAAAAAAACAGTCCTGCCAAATTTAAAGGCCCAATCCAAAAATGGGCATCTGAAATGAACAGACATTTCTCAGACAAAGAAGTAGAAATAGCAAATAAGTATATGAAAAAATGTTCAACATCACTGGTCATTCAAGAGATGCAAATGAAAAGAACGCTGAGATTCCACCTCACCCCAGAAAGAATGGCTGCTATCATGAAATCAACCAATAACAAATGCTGGTGGGGCTGTGGGGAAAGAGGAAGCCTGCTCCACTGCTGATGGGAGTGTAGACTGGCACAACCACTGTGGAAATCAATATGCAGATGCCTCAAAAATTATGACTGGAGGTCCCATTTGCCCCAGCTATTCCTGCTGGGTATCTTCCTAAAAGAATTAAAGGAATCATACCATAGCAATATATGCACATGTTATTAAGGCACAGTTTGAAATAGCCAAAGCTTGGAAACAGCCCAATTGCCCATCACCTGGAGACCGGATAAAGATGTGGTATTTTTAATATATAAAATGGAGTACTACTCAGCCATAAGGAATCAGAAACTAGGGACATTTATAGCTAAATGGATGCACCTTGAGGCCATACTCTTAAGTTAAATAAACAGGACACACATGTGTAAATATTGAATAGTTTCTCTGGTGTGAGAAACTGAAAGTGTAAGTAAGGATCAAAATGTATAATAGATAATGCGAAATAGGAAGAAAAGGTCTAAAGGGGAAAGGGAAGTGGGAAGGGTAGGAAAAGGGAAAGAAGAAAAGGAATAAATATGAGAAAAGGAAAAAGTGCTAATGAAATCTTTGTAAATAGGGAGGGGTTGAGGGGTTGAAGGGAGGGCCGAGGGAAGGGGGAAACATAAGAACCAAGATACACCATGTAAAGTTACAAATTCCCTTTGATGAATGTCATATTGCATACCTAAAAAGTACCAATAAAATTAATGAATAATAAAGAAGAACTAATAAATACGGGAAACATAGGACACAAAGTGTACAGGTAAAAGCCCACTGATTCACAAGGTGGACTTAGAAGTTGAGAGCTCATAGTTATGCTTTGGCTGTAGGGAGAGAAGGAAAGAGTCAAATGAAGACAGTCAAAAATGGCTCCAAGGATTTGAATCATGTAAGACCCCAGAAAAGTGTGTATATCAGCAGTGACATAAACAGGATTCAGACATAAGGTCTTAGAGAATGTGACAGTAGAGAAAATAGTCAAAGAGGTATTATTCAGAATTCAAACTGCTGATAGGTCCTATAAAAAAGTAGAGATTTCTCTTACTAATTTCAGCCAGAGGTATTCAGGTGCCCCCAAACAGATTAATTTTGAATCAGGAGATAAATCTGACTCTGTGTGTGGCATTAGCAGGTCACTTCACTTCTCATAATGGGGGTTTCCTGAGACATCAATGTGGGAATTGGGTGAGTTATTGGGTAACTCCCTCTCTTATCCTTCAGTTCTGACTTTCTATGACTCCATGAAACAGTTCAGGCACCTGTTTTTGATTTAAACTCTTACATGAGTTTCCTTATTCTTTAAACCTGACTTTCCAGTAAGCTGCCACATATATTACCAGGCTTGTAGTCATTTTCTTTTATTCTAAAGAGAATATATATTCCATTTTTGAGCTCTAGCTTTTTCATGTTGCAGTCTCATAGCGTCGGACCCATCCTGTGAGAACAGGTATAGATGAGTCATTTCGCAGTGTAAGACCTGATGGTTGTGAGGAAGCTCAGGTTGTCTTCAGAACTGTCAGGCAGAGACAGTGGTTTCTTAGTCTAGGGGGAATGCAAAGTGATGTCCTTTTGGAAGTTGTTTTAACCAGTTTGGAGCAATAAGGAATGCTTCACGACAGCCCTTTATCCCGGACTGCATTGCTTCCACCTGGGGCTTCTTCATCTCTAAGTCTGACCATTCTAGCAGAAGCCTCATGGCAAGACTTGAAGGATCTGTTTTTCACTACTCACTTGCTTCTTTCCTCTCTGTTCAGCTACCGAAGCATCAACTATCAGCGTTGTCAGTCACCCAAATTGGCCCAGGCTTTCAGCCAGGAACCTAAGAAAAATGAGGTCAGGCTTGGAGGGAAAATATAACATCAGGCCTAAAGATACTGTAGCAGAATTTGAGACAGTTGAGAGGAAGTGTGACCCTTTCTTTACACTGCAAAGTGGTACTTCTTGGAGGGCAGACAAAAAGGATACAAGGAACTTGGAGGGGCTCACAGCTCCTAGTGAGGAATGGGCAGAAATCCTTTGCTGGACTTTGGTAAATGGAATCTGCATCCTGATTGTCACTAGGGAAATTTTCCCTTTGTGGAACCTGAAAGTAACTGACTTCTGATAAATTGAAATTTAGCAAGCAAAGCAAACAAAACAAACAAGCAAAAATCTCTTCATCACAAGGAAGTCCTGACTATAAGGTATCTGACATGGCCCCTTTTCCAGCTTCCTTTAACTACCTTGTTTATCAACACATCCTGCTGCAGAAAGATATTAATGCATCCACAGAGAACAGTTTGCACTTTAGCCATTACCCAGACCACCCAGCCACTCATCCTCCGAACCCTCTACTTGCTGCTCTTTGATGCTTCTTTATTGCATTCCAGATTCCCATGTCTGCCCCAGGGCTCCCTTATCCTTTGATGACCCTTTGAGATGTCAGCTCTGGATTAATGTATAGGCCACCTTCTAAGGGCTAATATTCACAATAATTAACAGTGCCTATGGCATGGGCACCCCTCGAACAGGATCCTGGCTATACATATGAGGATAGCCACTCAGAGGTTTCTGGTAAATGTCACACCCTCTTGTCTACTGGACCCTGGCCAGGTGTCTTCTTTAGTTCCTGGGAAGAAAGGTTTTCTCTCATTTGCACTGGACAGCCACTTATCTCCCCTTCCAATCCTCCACCTCCAGGCTCTAGGCCACAAGCACACTTCTCCATGCCACAACAGATCACGTGGGTCCTAGAGCATGAACTGCAGATAACATGACATCATCAAATTGTCCTCCTCCTTACATATGTGACAGGCAGTGCTTCTGCTTCTCTCTTCTGTCGGAAAGTATATCAGTCAACTTCCCATTGCTATGACAGAACACTTGAGAAAAATCCAATTTAAAAAAGGAAAGGTTTACTTCAGCTCATGGCTTCAGAGGTTTCAATCTATAGTCTCTTGCCCCTGTTGCTTTGGGCCTGAGGTGAAAAAACAGATTGTGGCAGAAGGATGAAGCTTAGGAGGTCTTTTTACCTCATGGCAACCTGAATGGAAGGACAGAGAGCAAGGAAAGTTCCAAGATCCTAGTTTCCCCTTAAAGTTTCCCCTTCTCCCCACTAGACCCTACTCCTGAGGGTTCTACCGCCCACTGTAGTGCTAAAGGCTGGGGATGGTGCATTTACTCCTGGGCCTTTGGTGGATATTTCAATGTAACAGGAAACTTTGTATATGCTCTGCCACTTATGTGGTTCAGGCTTTACTGTTGCCAAGTGAACGGACTTGACTTCAGCTCCTGGCAATGACCTCTTCGACTGAAGACTTTGAGGATGGAGTCTGTTCCACTCCCTGTGAACACTGGGGAGGCAGTACCCGAGAACACGTGCTCTTCCCAAGACCGCCTGCATAAAGACCCCAGCTCTCTAGTCTCTCGGTGGTGGGGTGGCAGGATCTGCTCTGAAGCTTGTCTTCTTCACTGCCTCCCAGGGCCCCCCTGGCGGGCTTAAGCTCTCCTTGCCAGCAGTGTAACAAGGTTTGAAAATGCACTTTAGTAGCTGCCTTCCCCACCCTGCCTCTCTTCCTCATTCCCTTAGCAGTGTTTGCTGGGATTCTTTCCAAATAAATTCGTTGTACCCGGATTGGATTGTTGATTTAGGGTCCATTTCTGGAAGATCCCAAATTGAGACAGAAGGAACTCTTTTATTCAGCCTTCAGATATTATGCGCTTACTAGGTACCATATTTATTTGAAGACAAGGGAGTGGATAAATCAAACAAAAATCCCTTCCTTCATAGAGCTAATAACAAATATATTAATTAATTTATATCAAAAATATTAGACTAATATAAGAGTTATAGAGGAAAATAAGTCACGATAAAGGATTTAGGGAGTATGAGATAGAGGTGTTGGTTGCAAATTTTAATAATACTCCGTATAAATGTCACTTAGAAAGGGACATTTGATCAACTACTTGAAGGGGGTGAGAAAGAGCCATTGGATATTGCAGAGAAATCTTTACAGGCAAAGGCAATAGAACAAAGAAGTGAAGGTGTGTTGAAGAGCAGCAAAAAGGCTGGTTCTGTTGTAGTAGTGAGAGGGAGAGAGTGGTAGGAGGTGAGCTATGAGAGGAAACAAGGACCACAGGATGTAGAGTTTATCATCCTCTTGTAAAGATTGAGCAAAGTGGGGAAACAGGTGAGGGTGAGGGAGCAATGAGATGAGCTGATGTATGGTCATTTTCAAGAGGCTGGACAGAGTGCTGTTGAAAATGACCACAGCAGGTCAGCTCCAGCCAGTTGTATTCTGTGTAAGTTCATCAGCTCTGGGCTTTGCTTGCAATACCACGCACCTTGGCAGGGGAGCATACCTGGGTGAAGTGGCACCTTTGCTGATTCTCACAAAGCTGCCATATAGCAGGGGCTGACTAGGGTGACAAGAGCCAAAGAAACAAAGACAGTGAATAAGAATAGTTAGAAGAGTACTGAAATCATTCCTAACTGAGATGATGTAGGCCAAAGTCAGGTGGTAGTGTGAGAGTTGGTAAAAAGTGGTTCCTTCCACACATAGCAAAGTAGAGCCAACAGAATTCTGCCTCAGACTGGAAATGGGTGTATTGGTTCTCTAGTGCTGCTATAATAAATCCTGACAAGCCTAGTCACTCAACACTAAGAAAATTCATTGTCTGACAATTCTGGAAGTCAGAGTTTGAAATCAGTTTCACTAAAGTAAAGATGTCCGCAGGCTGATTTGACAAAGGAAGCTCCCTGCGCTCCTCAGCTTACGGCCTCTTCTCTCATCAAAGCATGACACTCCAACCCCTGCATCTGCCTTTGAATTCCCTCCTGCTCCAAGCCCGACTCCCCCTACGTCCTTTTTTTAAAAAAATTGTTTTATTGGTACATTTTAGGTATACAATACATTTACATTTATCATTGGGTGCTTGTACCTGTACATGATGGATCTGAGTTCTTATTTTTTCCCCCATTACTTGAGCGCCCTTCACCCCCGCCACGTTTCCCTATTTACACAGACTTCATTTCCATTTTTTTCTCATAATTTTTCCTTTCCCTTCGTCCCTATCCCTTTCCCCTTCCACCACCACAACCCCTTTGGACCTTTTGCTATTTCAAATTATCAATTATTCAGTTTAATCATTTTAACCCTTATTTACACTTTCAGTTTCTCATGCTAGAGAAACTATTCAGTATTTACACATGTGTGTCCTATTTATTTCACTTAAGAGGATGGCCTCAATATGCATCCATTTAGCTATAAATGACTCTAATTTCTCATTCTTTATGGCTGAGTAGTACTCCATTTTATTAAAAAAACCCACATCTTCTTTATTCAGTTTCCAGTTGATGGACACTTGGGCTGTTTCCAAGTTTAGCTATTACGAACTGTGCTGCTATAAGCATGGGTGCACATACAGCACTGTGGTATGATTCTTTTAATTCTTTTGGGAAGATACCCAGCAGGGGAATAGCTGGGTCAAGTGGGACCTCTAGTCCCAGTTCTTTGAGGTATCTCCATACTGATTTCCACAGTGGTTGCACCAGTCTGCACTCCCACCAACAATGGATAAGGGTTCCTTTCTCCACACAACCCTGCCAACATTTGTTATTGGTTCATTTCTTGATAGCAGTCATTCTTTCTGGAGTGAGGTGGAATCTCAGTGTTGTTTTCATCTGCATCTTTCAAATGACCAGTGATGTTGAACATTTTTTCATATATTTACTTACTGCTTTAATTCTTTGTCTGAGAAATGTCTGTTCATTACAGATGCCCATTTTTGAATTGGGTCTTTGAATTTTGGGGGTCTGATTCTTTTCAATTCTTTATATATTCTGGATAGTAGACCTTTGTCTGAGGTACAACTGCTAAAAATATTTTCCCACATTGTAGGTTGTCTCTTAGCTCTGCTGGTGGTTTCTCTTGCAGTGCAGAAGCTTTTTAATATGATGAGATTCCAGTTGTTGATTCTTTATGTTAGCTCCCGTGCTACTGAGGATTTGTTCATAAAGACTTTTCCTATGCCAATGTC
>NW_004624853.1:3297907-3320388 GCF_000247695.1 Heterocephalus glaber | reverse complement strand
AGCGGGAGGGATGGTGGCTGGGAAACCCCTTCCTCTGGACCAGGAGCAGTGGGACAGAAGGTGGCCCAAAAACCCTTTCCTCTGGGCTGGGAGCAGTGGGAGGGATGGTGACCGGGAAGTCCCTTCCTCTGGACCGGAAGCAGTGGGACGATGGCTCAGAAGCCCCTATCTCTGGACCGGGAACAGTGGGACTCAGTACCTTGGTCTGGTGGTCTGGTGTCCTCTGTGTCTTTGTAGTGTGGAACCAGGTGGCTGCTTGTCTGCAGCGGGGTGATTCAGTGTCTTCCATGCAACTCAGGACCTCAGTAGGGCATGCACAGATCTGCCTGTCTGCAGTGGGCTGATTCGGTGTGTTCTGTGTGACCCATAATGTTATTCTTTATAACTGAATAATAATCTATTGTGTGTCTATACCACATTGTTTTTATCTATTCATCCACTGATGAGCATCTAAGCTGATTCCACAACTTGGCTATTGTAAATAGAACAGTGCCGTGATAAACTTGGGTGTGCAAGTATCTCTATTGTAGGCTGATTGTGATTCCTTTGGTTATATACCAAAGAGTAGCATAACTGGATCATATGGTAGTTCTCTTTTTAGTTTTCTCAGGAACTTCTACACTGATTTCCATAGTGACTATACTAATATACATTCTCAAAAAAGTGTTTAAGCCCACCACACATCTTCCTAAGCATTTGTTAAAAAATAACATTATTTTTTAAAAAATGGCACATAGACTCATAGATTAACAAAATATAAAATTTGTTTATGTCATCTAAACTTTAAAAAATAGTACAAACCATATCTTTGATATATGAAAAGTTTTCTTTAATAATGTATTATTTCAATATGATCTCTTTAACTTTATTCTTTTTAATTTTTCAAATCTTTTTCAAAGTTACAGCCTAGATGAATGTATCTGAAATGAACACATATTTACTTTCTCTGTAGTGAATAACATTTTAATTGAGAAAATACACTAATTAAATGTGCTGCTATGCATGATAAGCTCAGAGAAAATACTTCTATAAAGTAAAAGATATTATCAATTCTGATTTTTCTGAAATATGTGCATGTACCAGTTCATATATTTTTATGAATACTTTCTCTGCCTCAATTTAGAATTTTTCTTTTTCACAAAGTGTTTTATAAGGCAAAACTCATAAAACAAATTCTTTGCTTGTAATTTTTTTAATGTTTTGCCAAATAGATGCCACAAAGTCCCAAGACTTTTCAATTTCATTTCATTCCAGTACATAAAAAACCCAATTACAAAAAAGGAGTGCGATCAAAAGATTTTTCCTACAAGTCATTTACAAAATTTTCAAAATTAAATCTTGTATGCTAGTTGAGGTTTCATCATTTAATTTATTCATCTCCTTCCTTTTGTAGAGATAAATTTGCCTCTGTAGTTATTGCAAAACTTGAAGTTTTCTGGCTTCCAATACATTGAGTATTTGATTAAAGATTTCCTGCTAGTGATTTTAAAATAAATACTTTTTCAGTTCCAATGCAGGATTTGTAGGTTGATTTACAAAGTAGTTCTGAATGCCAAAATATTTCTAAAATATAAAGTAAAAGAGAATGCATATATTGCCTTGCAAAAACTTGTTTATTTTTTTGTTGTTGTCATTTTGTTTTTGTATTTAACATAAGTTTCATCATAAAGTCTCTGTAGTCAAGTAATTTACTCAAAGGTTTATGTTTCGACATTGGCAATTTCTATTTGAAATGGGAGGCTATTGCCATTTGTTGGATGTAGATATAATTTATATGTGTATTGCAGTCAATTCCAAGATTTTTCTCTATGAATTTCTTAATTTACTAAAACTATTATTTTACATATAATGTTCTGTGTTCTGTGTTCTGGCAAATTTGAGTCCATATAATATCGAAAAATAATATAATATAATATTGCAAATAATTGTATATTTAATGTTGCTCTTTTTTACATGAATATATAATAGATTCATCTTCAACAGATGCCCTTCTAAACGTTTACTTTGCAATATGAATTTGATCAAAGAAATCAATTGGTATTATGAATCACTAATTTTTTATGAATATAACCTGATTGAATGATTATATGCACCTGTTAACTGTTTACAGGTGTTTTCTGCTATTGGTTGAATATTTGTACCCCCTTGCAGTATGTATGCTGAAACCTAATCATCGTCAGAATGGTTTTAGGAGGTGGGGCTTTGAGAAATGAGTAGGTCATGAGGGCAAAACCCTCACGAATGGGATTGGTGTCCCTATAAAAACAGACCCTTAAAAGCTGTCCTGTCCCTTTCCACCTTGTGAAGATCCTAGAAAAAGATCTTGACTATGAATCAAGAAACAGGCCCTCACCAGACACTGCTTCTTCCGGTGCCTTGGTCTGATATTTTCCAGTTTCCACAACTGTGAGAAACAAATTTCTACTGTTTGCAAGCTATTTAGTCTATGATATTTTGTTTCAGCAGCCTGAGCCGACTAAGACATGTTTTTTTGCCATTACAGCTATTTGCTATTACTTCATTAAACTGCAGTGTTCAGGAAACATTTAGTTCCAAAAATCAATGAAATCAGTTTAGAAAGAGATCTATTTGTTCCAAATGAAAAGTTATACTTTTGGTGATACATAAATACACTTTCTCCAAATGCAGCTGTGAAATTAGTATATTTCATCTGTTTCCTAAAAATAATCTGTGGCTTTTACATAGATGCTGATTTTTCAGCATATTTGTTTCTTCCAGTTTTCATGTGATTAATGATACTTCTACAGCCTTCATGAAGTAAAAATATTTTGTGCAGTTTAATGTTTGCCATTAATTCTCTTAAGAAATGGAAGATTAGTAATAGTAGCATGTTCTTGCTAAAGTTAACAGCTATTAAATATGGCACTTTTCAAGTAATTTTGTTTTCAATCATAAACCCACTCTTCTATACTTTGTTTTGTTAGATTTTATAAACATAAATTTTGACTGCTTGGTCCTTGGTAGTCTCTGGAAACTGGAAAATGTAGATTGCAAATTTGGAGGATGAAGAAGGAATTTTCCTTTTCTGTTTATTTCCTATAGGTTTTCTAAATATGCTTTTGACTTCTGTGACTATCACTCTAGCAAGGCATCTTCCTTGAAAAAGCAGATTTTTTTTTCCACAACAACAAGTGGGATCTAGTTTGCAATTCTCCCATCGTTTGTAAAACAAACCAAATTCATCCCTCAGCCCCAAGGGTAATAATTATTTTCTTCAGATGCTGTTTCTATAATACCTAACTATATCTTTTGCTATTAAATACTTTAGAGTTTTCTTTCTACCTACTCAGTAACTCATTTAACGTCCTTATATCAAATTACAAGATATTTATGTGAACTGTTCTCTATTCAAATCATTGGTGTGGTTTCCTTTGCTTAACTGGACCCTGACAGGTATAGTAATTACTATGAGAAATGGACTCAGAAAGCAGAACTTCAAAGGAGGATTTGGTAAAAGGATTGGCTTTGGAACTTGACTGTGCTTTTGGACTTGATTGAAATGTTGCACTTATGACCAATGTAAAATGGGATGCTATTAATTCATTGCAAGTAGTAGCAATTAATCAAGTTACTCAATCTGTGGTTAGCTGTAACAATATTCCACTTACATATTTAGGGGTGACAAATGACTGCTTTACTTGACCATTATGGCAGCAATGATGACTATAAAATCTGTGATGTGGGATAGATTCTTCTGAATGCAGAGAAGTATTAGAAAAAGAATTTTATAAGATCTGGTCTTAAAACTCTCAACTCAGAACAGGAAAGTGAAAAATATTTCTCTGACAGCTCTAAAATATTTTACTTTCTAATATCAAAAATTTTTATTTTTATAGCAATATGACCAATGTTCTGGAAAATTAAACCCAAAATTTAATTGTGTAGATAGAAAAATTTTAATGTCAATTGAGGTCACAGCTTCTCCAAATATTTTAGTTAATTGCTTGGGATACTCCAAAACTCAGAGTAAGGAAAATCTGATTGGACTCAAAAAAGCAAAAAGAAAGAACTGAGAACCTGTGACTCCTGAGTCATTCTAAGCTTTTCTTGTCAGTGGGAATATTTTGCCTCCTATGTCTAAGGATAATTGGTACTTGTAATGACCTTAGTCTGAGAATTTGTCATGCCTACAGAATACTCTTTCTCCTTAGCACCCATTCATTCTAGATGATAGGGTAGAGTGATAGTCCCAGAAATCAAAAGCATATTTAGGAAATCTATAAGAAATAAACAGAAAAGGAATGTTGCCACTGTACTTGTCTCATCTCATTGATTGATGTTTCATCTCATTGATTGACTCAATGTCAGATCTCATTATGTTCCAAGAAAAAATTACAAGCCTTTACCTATAAGTAAATGATTTATATACCAAAAGAATTGGAAATTTTATAGTGGCAGAAACCTGTGAAATATATGTGGAAATAAACTGAAAGGTGTTAGGCTCAGCAGAGTCGAGTATAACATCAGACTGGGTCAAGTTGATTGACATGGGCTTACTTACCAATGATTCCAGAGTGAACATATTAGTTCCTACTGAAAGATTTGCATCATATTATCCTAGCTAGGCTGGAACTACATTTAGCAGAATTCCTTTCCACTAGTGGTCCTGGGTCACTCTGGGTCACAAGACACATTTTGTATGTGGTTTTTAAAACAGAGATGAATATGTAGCCAGGTTCTTTTTATGCTAGGAAGCTGTGTGTAGGTTACTACTAGGTTCTATGTCATTCTCTGTTATCGCTGATCTGCCAGGTCACCTTGGCAGCAGCCCAGCCACAGACCCTTGAACTGCTATTTTATCTTGTTCAGCTTCTCTGAATTTTGCACTAGTTGCCACAACAAAGCATACCAATTTTTTTTTGTTTTTTTTGGTTTTTTTGGTGGGTTGTACTCTACTCATGTTCAAAGCTGGAAATTTGGTATTGCTTTATTATTACTGCCATAACAAATGATCACAAACCTAAAGTCTTAAAACAACACAAATTTCTTATCTTACAATTCTGTATGCCAGAAGTCTGACAGTGTTGGGTGGACTGCTTTCCTTTCTGAAAGCTCCAGTGAGAACTCATTGCTCATTCAGATTGTTGTTATTCAGTTCTCAGCTCTCCTTAGTAAGGAGATCTTCATTTGCTTGCTGGGTGCAGGTTTTAGATTATTACCACCTTCTGAAGGCTGCCTTCATTCTTGGTTCAAGTCCCCTTCTTCCATCTTCAAAGGTACAGGAAAGTGTGTCAAGTCCCCTTCATGCCTCATCTGTCTTACCTTTCGTCCATTAAACCTCTTTATGTTATCCATCAGCTGATGGACAACTTTAATTCTGTCAGCAAAGTTAATTCCCTCTTGCCACACAATGTCACATAACCAGAGGTTCTAGATATTAGCATGTGAACATCTTTAGGGGTATCATTATTATACCTACCATATAAAGCAACTTGGGTTTCAGCATATTCCCAGATTACAATGTTGTCTTGCTCTTCCTTGCCTCAATGTTTATCTTTCTGGTTCAACTTTCTGTCCTATATATTTTTTAAATTTTATTTTATTGGTATATTTTAGGTATACAATATAATGACATTCATCATTGGAGATATGCACCTTTACATACTCTCTTGGTTCTTATTTTTCCCCCTTCCCCTGCCCTCCCTTCAACTCCTCCATCTCTCCCTATTTACAAAGACTTTGTTTCCATTTTTTCCTTTTCTCATATTAATTCCATTCCCTTCTTTCCTTTCCCCTACCCCTCCCACTTCCACTTCCCTTTTGCCCCTTTTCTTCCTATTTCACATTATCTATTATACCTTTTAGTCCTTATTTACACTTTCAGTTTCTCACACTAGAGAAACTATTCAATATTTACACATGTGTGTCCTATTTATTTCACTTAAGAGTATCGCCTCAATGTGCATCCATTTAGCTATAAATGTCTCTAATTTCTCATTTTTTATGGCTGAGTAGTACTCCATTTCATTTTTAAAAACTCACATTTTTCTTTATCCAGTCTTCAGTTGATGGGCATTTGGGCAGCTTCCAAGTTTTAGCTATTACAAATTGTGCTGCTGTGAACATGGGTGCACCTATATCACTGTGATATGATTCTTTTAATTCTTTGGGGAAGATGCCCAGCGGGGGAATAGCTGGGTTAAATGGAACTTCCAGGCCTAGTTCTTTGAGGTATCTCCATACTGATTTGCACCAGACGACACTGCCACCAGCAGTGGAGCAGTGTTCCTCTTTCCCCACAGCCCCACCCACATTTGTTATTGTTGATTTCATGATAGCAGCCATTCTTTCTGGGGTGAGATGGAATCTGTCCTATATTTTTTCCAGAACTAGTGCCAGATACAGCAGCAACAGTCACATATAAAGCTAGTTAATTAGCTCCCGTGATTGCCTCTGGTCAAGTATCTATAATAAATCTCATATTACATATCATCCCAATGGTTCTATTTCTTATTGAAGCCTCACTGATATACTAATCCATATGGGAATGGCTCTGGACATTGATTTGGGTTTTTGACTTAGCTTTAGACTGCAGCAAGTGTCTATTGGACCCTGATATTGCACATGATGTAGATGATGGAATTCAAAGGCTTTGGGAGATGGAAATTTTGGTTAGGAATCATTATGCATACTTTGCACTTCCATTCCTCAGTTCCATCCTAGGAAAAGGCCCAGATGATGTTTTCACTAAAAATTTGAGAAAAAATATTAGTGAGGGGAGCATTTTAAAAAGGTCTCTGATCCCTGTTCTCTCTCTAGATATGAAAGTGGGGAATGCTTCCATTAAGATGGACACACTGATTTCAATCCAATGGTAGCAAAGTTCAAAAGCAATTGAAATCCAAAGACAAGGTAAGAGTGTTTATAGTAAAAGGTTCTAGAGGTGTAGTATAATCAAAAATGGCTTGATCTCTTGGATTCTTTTGAGTGAATTAATTTGTCACAGTTTCCCTAGAAATGACCCCAAAATTTTCTTATGTATATCACAAAGCAGACATCAGATCTAATGACCAAAACTTGAGTCAGTACAATAAAGACAATGGCGTCTTTTCCAGTTTCCAGACCTAATCAGGTTCATCAAAGTGAAAGCTCCCTTCCTTGAAGAAGGGCATTACAACACTGCTATATTAGTTATAATTGTTTTCCAAAGAAACTCTATCTATTTACTGGGGAAACTCTGTGTTAGTCACTTTATCTTTGCTGGAACAAAGTACTCAGCACTGACATTTACAAGAGAAGAAGTTTATTTGGCTCATGGTTTCAGAAGTTTAGTCTGTGGTTGACTGGATTCAGCACCATTTTTCAGAGCAGGAACACCATAGTGGAGGGTCATGATGGGGGAAAGCTGCTTAGTTCATGGAGCCAGAGAGCAGAGCTGGGGAACAGCACCATAGAAAGGAGCTGGGAAGCTGAACTCACATAGACACACCCCAAAATGTGCTGTACTAATTCCCTAGGTGGCCCCCTAAGTCAATCAAGTAGACAAGTGTAAAAGTCACATTCCACCCTTTGTCGGCTTGACACTCAAACACATTTCTTTAAACCATACTTAAACTCCAAATAAAGACAATAACAACTTCATGATTTTGTTTAACATGACCATCCTGCCTACAAGTGAAGGTATAATAATTCTATCCCCAAAGTCCCAACAGTTCTAATATTGCTCAAAATCCAAGAACAAAGTCTTATCTGAAACTGAAGGCAAACTCTTAGTGGCAAACCTCTGTAAAATTTTTAAAAGGCAACTTACTTAATCCCTAAATACAACACCACTGGATAAACATTTTTATTCCAAAAGGAAGGAATAGGGGGATAGAAAAGAATAAGACCAATGAAAGACTGAAATCCAGCACAGCAACCATTAAATCCTATAGTTCCATGTCCAGCATTCCAGGCAACATGGTTGGGAGAAGTGAGTCCCTGAGGTACTAGGTGGACCCATCCCTACAGACTTGCCAGTTTTAGCAGCTAACTGCTGCCTGCAGCTTTCCTGAGTAGACATTCCACATTCCATGCATCTCTGATTTCTTGGAGTCTGCACTGTACCTTTGGCTTCATTCTTACTCCAGCATGACCTGCCTTTAATGTCTGCTTCTTGGCTCCAGTGATATATCTAGTTTTACCAGTGTTTTCTGCCTTACTGACTCTAGTTATCTCTCAGACATCAGTTTTGATAGAAACCCAATAGATTAAGAATCACAGTACAAGCACACTAATTCCTTCAGCTTATTACACAACTACACCAACTAGAGGAGAAGTTAATCATGGAATAAGAAAGGGACATAGCATCTGTTAAAACAACAAAAGAGTCAGAGGAGAAGCAAGAAAGTCATCAATAGTCTTCATTTAAGGAGCAGAAAAGGTTAACAACAACATAGTGTAATCTTGGGACTTGCAACAACCAGTAAGAAACAATATTATAAATCAAGACAGAAAAGATTCTGACTCTCCTCCTTCAGGACCCCTCTCAGATGAATAGAAGTATCATCTCTTCATTTCCAGGGAAATTTTTCTTGTTTGATATCCAAAGGGCACTACCTTGGGAAATATTGAAAGAAGGAAGAAAAATTCTAAAGAACTAAATGAAAGCTCTAGATTTAGGACTCGCCAGTGCTTTATAAGGCTTCTCTGTCACAGACATATACCTTGTTGGAGTGGACAGGGATACCTTTTACCTGTTTGGCTCAGGAGTCCTAGAATCTATGGATCAGTATTGGAGTGGTCAGATAGCAAGAATTGTGTTATCACTGCAGTCTCCTTCACATTTATAGAATTTGGCAAAATTTTCCAAATGGTTTCAAATTGAAGAGCAAATTTCCTAATATTTTAAACCTTAAATACAAGGATACAAATCTTATAATGTTGCAGTCATTTAATACGTTAACACAACTTCATCACCGTGACCAATTGACAATCAATTCTCAAGGAAATTCAGTTGCCAATTTTACACCCTTGAAATGCTATGTACTGTTTACATTGAGCCATTTTAATATGCATAAAGTAAATGGAACAGAGGTGACCCAGAATGATATGATAGTGACTGAAAAGTTCTTTGGAATCCTAGCATATGTAGCACATTCTGAGTTACCTAAGTACCATCTGACTTCAAATTTGGGGAATTCCAGGGAAGAGCAATTCTGGCATCTACTAAAAACCAAAGAGGAAAAAACCTGGTACTGCCAATGAAGAAAATAATGACAGCAAAATATTTGTAGTAGAAAATATAAACCATGGTACATTAAATTACACCACAAGGTAATTTTATAAAGAAAGTTAGAGGCTATAAAAGGAAAAAAAAAAGAAATTCAAGACATATATAAAGGGCCTTGTGAAAGAAGCCACAGAAATCAATATAAAAAATGAAGCTTTACAGAAGCTTTGGTTACAAATACTCATTGAGATGGTGGGGATGCAGTCATAGAAATCCACAATAAAAACTTCTATATGAAGCTCTGCCTACAGAAGTTTATTTGGCTCATGGTTTGGAAGATAATTACCCAAAAATAGAAATGGCTTCTTTTATATTTTATTTTGGCAGTTTGATTTTTTTCAAGGTTGAAAATATGCAGATTAAACAATAACAACACTATCCTACAAACTAGAAAAAAGCATCAAAGTATTGTTGCTTACTGTTTCAAAATTAAAGGCTAAGAAATAAAGCAGAAAAGAAGGAGGATTCATTTCATATATATATATTGATCATACAATCTTTGGGAACTAAGATGGCTTTGGTATTAGGCTAGTGATGTAACTTCAGTTCTTGCTGGTTGGTGCACCTGATAGAGACTTAAGGATATAGCATTTGCTGATGGGTTGCATAGATTGCCTCTATATACTTTCAGGTGATAATTTTCATTTATTTGCTTTTTCATTTTACATCATGATTTTAAAGCCCCAAAATATTGTTTTTATGAGTGAAGAATAAAGAATACATTAGTAAAAAACAAAGAAAGAGAAAAAAGAAATTTCCTCTGCCAGAATTAGTCCATAGCCCTTAAACTCAACCTTCTTCAAAGTCTCAGGCTATGTGCAAAATGTAAACAAATTATTTTGCCACAGTATAATATACATGGCTTCTAGATCAATTCCCAATAAAGTCCTTGTTCTCAACTGAAATCTCATGAATCTGGTATTTACTGTTTGCATTCCTATCAGCATTCTGATTTTCTGAACTTCAACCAGAGCCCACAAAACTCTGCTTAAGGCATCTTACTCTTTCTGTAAGCTACTCCCCTGCAAACCAGCTCCAAAGGCTTTTGAACCACCTTGTTAGGCATAGCCACAGCAGCAACCCCACTTCTCTGGCACTAATTTTCTGTACTAATCAGCTTTTGTTGCTGGAACAAAGTTCTCAACAATCAAAATTTATAGGAGAAGTTTATTTGGCTCATGGTTTCAGAAGTTTAGTCAGTGCTTGGGTGGCTCCAACAGTGGGTTCTAAAGCAGGAACATCATAGCAAAAAGGTATGCTTAGTTCATAAAGACCAGAAAGTAGAGCTGAGGAAAAAGTGCCAGAAAGGAAGGAGCCAGGAACTAGATACTGTGCCCCTAAATCACACCTCCATGACCCAATGGACACATTTAGAAGTGTGCTTCACTAATCTGCTCCAGGCAGTTCCCAAGCCAATCAAGTTGACACTTAAGCTTATGGGTCACTGACTATAAAAAAAAATAATTATACATTTTATTGATTACCATATACCAACTCTCAAATAATGGTAGTTTCATAAAATCCAAAACACAATAAAGCCTGTGGCCAGATAGTAAAGGTATATTGTTAGCCATGCCAGGTAAAAGAAAATTATTTCTTGAAGTTCTTGTGCATTGGTCTAGAGAAAATACATTTCCTACTTAATAATTTCCTATCACATTCTATAATTTGCTTCAGTAAACACAGTAGATCTGGAACATCAATGAAAATGGAGTTATCTTTTATCAAAGTTTATAATAATCCACAGATGTCCTCTAACATTCATCTGCCTTCTACCCAGAAGAGATACTCAAGTAAAATGAAATCATGGTTGATGTCATCTGCGTCATTTAAGTCTGAGATTATAGCACTCATACTTGTACCAAGTTATGTCATATTGTTTTTGGTTTACTGTCCTGGTAGGGAGAAGGAGTTCTGGACTTTTCACTTGTCCCTTGCTGGGTTAGAAAGCTCGTGCAAGAATTCTGCCATGTGTTGAGTATATTTATTCCAGTTATAAATCCAGAAACTGGAGAAATAACTACAGGACAGCTTTGTGGATTTATTCAATCCACCGTGCTTGCCATTTGTGTTAAGATTCTTTTTAGTTCCTTGACTACCAGAAAACCCCATTGTGATTAATATAGTAAATAATTAGCTGTAGATTTACAATGTAAAATAAATAGCAAAACCACAGTAGAAGCAGTAATCAGAATACTCTGTATTGTATAGCAAGAATGCTTAACCTTTACTTTTTGTATATATTTCAAAATACTTAATGTATGTTCATATATATATATATATATATATATATATATATATTTCAGTTTTCATTCTATTTCCAAAACCTTGGGGTGGGTGGTTTTATGCATGACACAGGCCATGGCTGTCACCCAACTGGCTGTTACACCAGTGATTAGCAGGCACAACAGGGTCAAGTTCTCTCCCCAACTGCCCTTGACATATAAAGGAGTCCACTTCCCCTAGCTGCTCACTACCCAAAGAATTTCATCAGTAAGTGCCTCACATTCTAACTCTGAGAGGAAAATGTTAGTAACTTTGAATCCAGGAAAAGTTAAGAAAATAGAAGTAGGTTGTCATTGGCCATTGTTCAGAATTGTTAGCTGTAAAATGCAAATTCTATTCAGTATGCACATGTTATGCACACTATTAGAGAAAGCCAAGGTAGAAACTACAAGTCCACAGGGCAGATCTACCAAACTAATTCCAGACTATTTCAATAAAATGATCATTAATAGTACTAATTAAAATATAAGATTTTGGAATTATTGCTCAACCAGATGGGATCCCATAATTAAGATATTAGCTAAGATTATAACAGGAAAATCAGGATGTATAATTACTATACATGTGTATTCTCTTCCTCTCCTCTCTACCTACTAAGCAGCATAGGTAATTAACAGTGATGAAAACATAATAATGATGAAGGGATAACTTTAAAGTGGCTGACTTTTACCTAAAAGAAGCTAAGAAAATTTTATATTAAGGCTTGGTCTAAACTATCATGATGAACTTTTGTACCATTGGTGGAAATGGACCTTTGAGAATAAATATGAAATGTGGAATAGAAAAATTTTCTTTAAAAAGGTAGTCACTGGAATTAAAAACTTATCAGATGAGTAAAGAGTAGATTGGATATAGTTAAAGAGAGAATTAATGAATTAAAAAATAATTCTTAGAAATTTACACAGAATAAAAAACACAGAGAAACAAAAAGATGGAAATTCTGAGAGGCAACGAACATAAAAATATAATAAAATCTAACTTATGTTTAAGAAGAATTCCATAAGGGAAGAAAACAGAAAAAAATCTGAGGAAAGTAATTTTTAAAGAGGCAATTAATAAGCATGAGCTAGAGTTAGGAAAGACACCAGAGAGACAAGGTAAATTATCTATGAAAGAAATATCCTTTAGATTTATAGAAGATGATATCAAACAAGACAGCATGCTCCTATTTTATAAATGCAAAGGGAAAATAATTTTCATTTGTGGACCTGAGCACACTGAAATTATCACTTAATTATGACGTGAAAGAAAGACATTTTAGATAAAAATAAGAATTTTATCACTTTCAGACAAACCATCACTAAAATTTAATGCTAACCATTAAAATAAAGATATCAATTATTGAACTTTTGCAGTGTTCCAGTAAACACTTTTAGGTGCAACATGGAATGTGAGAAACAGTGGAAATAGATCTGGGCAGAATTATTAGCTACGGGACTTTCAGTATTTAATTTTTTTCTGCAAAATGAGGAGATACTGCTAAATTTTGAACTAGATGCTCTAAGGCCTTGTATTGTGTGGTTTTATTATCTATGATATCTAAAATTATTAAACAAGGATTTATGCTCATGAAAAATACTTCAGAATTATATACACCTAGAATAAAGAAGATCTTGCTAAAGATTATCTAGTCTAAACTGCTCATATTGATATTTTAATCTCATTGGAAAATGCATACTGACCTTGAATATTTTGATTGCCATAGCTTGTATTTTAATTTTATTATTTACATATTCCTACTTGTTAGTTCTTGAAAGTGATCATAGTAATGCTTTTCCTCAAGCAAAATAAATAGATTTTCTTCTATTTCATCTATTTAAATGAGGAAATAGATCAGAAGATAGGTTTGAAAAGTCACTTTAAATAGATCATGCAGTTTAAATACTTCTAGAATTTCATTTTAACCAAACTGAAACTATTAATATTTTAAAATTTTAAAAAGTATGTTTATGACAGAAGAAGAGTTCTCATCCTTCACAGCTTTGTCCCAAAGGCACACGATGACAGCTAAGCACATGTAACTTCTGACAAAATCTGTAGAACTTCCAGGAAATATGAGGGCTGCAGTACAAGAAGTAAAAATTTTCTTCTCCTAGACCCTGAGAAAAGACCTAGGGCAGTTGAGTTTCAAGGGTAAAAAAGAATTTAGAAAGGTTAGGCATATAGGAGACTACAAATTGAGACCTAGGTGGGAGCCATAGTAAATAAGGAGACAAACATTTCACACACAGACTTGTTCAAGGAGGCGATGTCTTATCAATAGCTTTATCCAAGATGTGCTTATTGATACATTTTCCAATGTTACATCAAGAGAAGATTGCTTCATTTAACAAAATTTCAATCTTTTCTAACACTTCTTACTATCTCGAGAAAGTGTGGAAAATTTTAATAGAACTGTGTTTTTTTCTGTGACATCTTTAACCATTTGATCAGATTTGGCAAGTATTGCCTCCAAACCTAAAACCAGTTTAGCTGTGTTTGAGGAAATAATTGCCAACCCCTGCCCCAGAAATCGAACTCAGGACCTTGCACTTGTCAGACAGGCATGGTGCCACTGAGGTACATACCCGGCCCCAAAATTGGGTTTTTATTTGCTATTCTTCTCTGAAAATGAAATCGTTCTTACTCTTTAATGCATGTTGAATTCCTGGTTTTCACTCACAGCTAAAGTCTTAAAGTAAAAACTGAGTATATTTGAAGATCTTTGTCTGCCAAGAAGATAGTGGCATGCACACTGAAGAAAAAAATAAAATAAAAGGAATTTTGTTAAGAACAGATAAGTCACTTAGAAGAAAATTCTAGTAAAGAAATAAATAAGAAGAATACAAAACCCCCAAAGAAACATTGATTTATTTTCTTAAAGTGATTCTGTGAAAAGACCACAAACTGGTTTAAATCTGGATTTGGTTCACCATGGAATTATAAATTTTACCTAGTTCTTTATTGAATCAGTGAAAGAAAACATCTAAGCCAAAAGCTTTTGTGTATTTTCAAAAGAAATTTACCATGAAAAATTTTTTAACTTGGTAAAATTCTGGTGGTTTGGTTGTGAGCTTTTAACCAGAGTGGCCCCAGTTATCAAACACATACATAGACAATTCCTTCTAAAGTGTTTTTCATACTTGAGGATACTGGTAGTTTGAAATTTCCAAGTTCTATTTTCCACTCTTGTTTGCATAAGAGCAAAGAAAAGTTTCTAGTCATCAATACCTTGAGATTCTGTTCCAATATTTTTCTTAAATTTGTGAAAACTAAGTTTGTCACATTAGCTAATTTTCCAGAACAAGATAACTGATGCTTACTTAATATTACTTGCCCTTGGATTTACCTGGTCCCTTCTTAAAACTGGAGAAAAATGGAGATCTGGAGAAAATCTGTCTGTAAATTTTTTCTCTTGTGGTATCATAATTAATGAAGCTCAAATTGAAGAGACAGCTGTTTCAGATGCATTCGTTTTAATTGTAAGGAATATTTTCCACCCACAAAACAAAATGCGCAATTATTGTTGATGATTTAAAAATCACTATCAGTTCATTACTGTCACAATTGGTAGCATATAAACAAAGAGGTCATCCTTGTCCTCATATGGTTATACTGTATAATATGAAAAAGATCAGTGCTGACAACATTTTGGAACTGTTTCATACTTTGACAGTATTCTTTTTGAAACTTTGAAAAACTGCTTGAGATAGGAAGGAATTTTAAATATCATTATTTGCAGCATTTCGTTAAAAGTATCATTGCTCTTCGGGGAAGCCAAATGGGAGCGTATTTCTTTGATGTTTTCTTGTATATCTGCTTTCTCGTCAAATCTCAGTCTGTTTTGGGAGGGAGAATGATAGTAGTCACAGCATCATTTTTCACCCACTGTATAAAGTGACGTCCAGTCAAGAGCTAGGGTGTTGGAATGTTTTCCAGACATGATATTAAAATGTATGGAAAATGATATCAATTTTATTTTTACAGGTGGAGGAAGGTTTTTTCTTTTCAGGATTTGAAAAATGATGCCGTGACTAATATGACACCACCTGGTCCCCCACACAGTCCACTCTTCTACAAACTTAGGGAGGGGCAGCGGTGAGAGAACCAGATATCTTTAATAAATAATAAATTCATTTTTCCTTGTGAAAAGTATCTAAAAATAAGAGTGGTGGGAGAGGATATGCAGGACTAATGATCTCTAAGGCCCTATAACTATATTAATAGTGTAGGACTCTGTAAACCTAACATGTATGCAAAAAAATTGAATGATTTATTTTTGATAGTTTTTATGCACTGATGCCAACAGCTGTCAGGGGCTGTACAGGGGTGGGCAAACACCAAAGCCAATCACCCACCGTGGGATACTGTTTCCCCAAGGGTCTCAGCTTGGATATCATCTCTTCTGCTCAGCTTTTCTCCTTATTTCTGTAATTCCTACAAATTAATACTCCTATTCCTCCTTTGTCATCAGCACTAGGTGTATCCAAAGAACTAATTTCACATAAATTAAATAATGAGTGGAAAGGGTACTATGCAGATAAGCAAACTGGTGGGGCTCTGGGGATGCATAAATGGTAGATTGGGGGACATGCTTACATCCTGATATGATGTGATCCACTTTTGGCAGGCACAGTTCCCTCTAGTTCTGGTTACCATAGCCTGTCCTAGAAAGCTGGGCATCTTTTTACTCTCAGAGATCTTTCAGTTTTTGTCCATCAATTTACGGTGGTTCTGGAACTCTACTCGAAGCTCAGTATCTCAGCAGAAGGTGGGCTGGGAAGTGAAATTTCAACTTGGTCATTTAGCAGCTCTAAAAGTTTGGTGGGGAAGAAGGATGAAAATAATGACTGTAACAAGGCTTGGAATTCACAGAAGACCTCCATTAGCCATGCTCCCTAGTTTCCACCTCTGTGAATAAACAGCAATTGGCTGGAATCATCCCACTCCTGGGGCCCTGGGGAGACCAGAACCTCAAGGGTCATAGGGGCCTGTAAGTGCTTTCTCATGCCTATCAAATTTCCTAATATCCCTTTGCATGCTCCTGGTATTTCAGAATGGGAATGTCTTAGTATGCATATTTTCTGAAAGAGATGTGAGTGCTAAATTTTCACTTTTCCCTCCTTATTAAAGTTCATCTGGCCTCTGGACAGGTCTGGTCTTGCTCTTCTTTCTTGAGCAGTAGGTGACTTGCTTCCCAGTTAATTCAATGTGTTTTGATATTGGATTTTGGCCTGGGAGGAGACTAGGTCTGTCAAGAGAATAAATTAGTTTGAGCTGAGAATGTTACCAGGGCTGCTGAACCTCGGCAGAGCCACAGAACCAGTAGGTGCAAACTGGCAAGAGATGGAAGGAAGAACGGCAGCTCCTAGGAATAAGTGAGGTAGCAATGATGACTTCAGACAGGCCTGGACTTGAAGCTGTATCATTCTCTTTGAATAACTGTATTATGGTAATTGCTAAATTGTGTCTAACTTGTCTCCACCAGCTAGGTTAATACAGTGTGGGTCTGTTCCAGACACCACCTGGTTAAGTGGACCATGTCAGTTGTCTTGCTGGCACAGTAAGTAGCACACCAAAGGCCACAGAGAATGCTTCATGGGGCTGACTTCCTTCCAGAACATCAGGAAGTGGCAGGGTCGGAGAGGTTTGCCTATCTATCTGTTGCCTGAGTGTGGCATTCAAATAGCAGCTGTAGGAGGGAGTGTAGCGACAGTTAGGACAGTAGGAGACAAAAGATTCCAGGGGAGTCAGCCAAGTTTGCAACTCACTAAGTTCTGCTTCCTTTATTTTCTCCAGGGCCCTGTGGATTCTGGGATGCTAGGCCATCACTCTGCCACTGAGGTATAACCCCAGTGAAGTCATTCATTTCAACTTGCATACCTGCTTGAGAAAATATCCTAAGACTATGGGGAAACTCATGATCATTGAAAACCAACTATTTTTTTTTTTTTTTTTTTTGGTACTGGGGATCAAACTCAGGACCTTGTACTTGCGAGGCAGGCTGAGGAATCACTGAGCTAAATCCTCAGCCCAAAAACCAATGATTATTGAACACCCACCATGAATGAGGCACAAGTAGATATCCCAGGTACTAACTTAATAGTCATGGCCCTCAAGGAACACCAATAAAGGACAAGATTAGATGAGTACACATGTGCACACACACATATGTATATAAATGCATACACATGTACATGGATATATATGTATATATATCCACTATATCAAACTTGAATATACATTACTATACATTTCCTAGTGGCTTCTTTCTAAAGCCTCATTTTCTAATTATTTTTAAAAGATCTCTAATGCCTTGGATCCCATTGCCTCTGGCTTTATTCCTAAAACTAACCACGCAAGTGTGATTGCATACATAAGTAATTTCTTCTTTTGTGGCTGATTGTTGGTCTGGACCTATTCCCTTGGAATTGAAACTATTTGTCTTCTTGAGCCTTCTTTGGACTTAGATTGAGTTTCCTCTTCTCCACACTGGAAAGCTGCGGTTCCATTTTCTGTTTTCTTCTGTGTCGAGACTACAGCCTTAGAACAGCAGGGCTTCAGATCTCCTCAGTTTTAGAGAAATAGAGGTGGACAAACGTGCTCAGAACCCCAAGGCCTTAGTTAATAAACTGTATGAAGGAGAAAACAAATCAATTATTACTAAAGTCCTTTCCAAAAGTCTAAATATTGGATTTCTATTGAAGAAATGTAATAATGGTCAAATCAATAGTGCAAATTGTCCCAAAGGAAATTGAAAGTGGAATTAATCTCATAGGGATTGGTCAGTCAGAGGCAGTGTCCATGGAAGGTGGTGAGACTTTAGCTTCATTTTGAAGGCTGATTGGACTGAGGCAAGTAGGGGAGGGAGAGCATGCTACACAGCCCAGCATACCTTGAGTTAAAGTAGACACTAAGCAAGGTACATAGCACTAATTAGTAAACTGATACATCTATTTGCCTAAAACTCTGACTGATGAGAATGGAGCCATGCTGGGCACTGCATGCCCTACAAGGCTTCTGGCATTTATCCCTTAGGCCATGACAATGGAGAGCTATTGGAGGGATAGCTGTGATCTCTTACATGTCATAGGCATGAGTGACCCCTAGGCATGGCATGAGGTGCTTCCTTATCGGTGAAATAAACTTTCTCCAGGTGACTGCATTCCTGAGAACAGAATGTGTGGGGAATAGGAACCCCTTAGGGCCAATTGCTCTGCCCACAAACAGATCAGCTGGCAGGGTTGGTATCTCAGAGCAATCATAGTACCTTGTAGTATGGGATTTCTTGTGGTAGAAAATGGCTAGGATAGGAGCTAAATGTGACCCAACAGCTGTTGCTTACTGGTAGCAGGCCAGAAAGGAAGACATGTCTGGAGGATGACCTCCTTGAATGAGTGTGTTTGTGATCTGAGGAATTCCCTTGGGTGTTAATGACATGCCATTGCTTAGGAGCCACAAGGAACAATGTAGCATTGGATGCATTAGGTGCCAACAAACCATAAAACTCTGACAGAATGGCCATAGAAACCACAGTGACCAGGTAATGGAGGGTGGTGAGTAGAAATGGATTTTATGGAAGCAGAGAGATGGTAAAGAATGGAGGAAGAATGTACAGAGGATACAATTACCTTTGGAAGCATCATTAAATACATAATTGTGGAGATTAAAATAGGAAAAGAAGAGACAAAAAATGAAAAAAACTGGAAAATTAAATTATAAGTAAAGAATATGACAGAGTCATGAAGACCTCAGTTGTATTAAAACATTCACTTGCATGGAACAAGATCATCTCAGAGGCATATTTAGGCAGCCTCCTTTTCCTATTCTACATGAAAGAGGATAAAATTTCTTCAGTGCAATCTCCAGAGACCATATTATACAGTCCCATGCAATACCTCGCTGGACTGTAACCTTGGCCACATCGGGATGGCATCTACTTCTCAGGCAGTGTGTCAAAGGCTTTCGTGACCACAAAGAAACAAGATAATGAGTCTCCTTCATCTGGAAATGCCAAGACATCTAGAAACTAAAAGGGCTGAAATGCATTAACCTCTTCCATACATGTTTCTTAATTTTATTTCAAATTGTAAACACACAACACAAACTAAATTCACATTACACAAAGGTTTGGTCATTTCACAACAAAGATTAATCATATTCTTAAATTTTCAAATATGCTACTTGTACTTAACTTTTCAGGAGCGTGTTTATCTCAAAAATAATGTAAACTTGACTTTCTCTCCTCTACTTTCCTGAGTAAAACTATTTCATAAAAACATATCATTTATGTACAAAAATCTCAAAAGTAGTATATATTTATTAACTGTACATATATTACTGAAATATTGTAATTACATTTCAGTTTGAAGAGTTTTTAATTTTTACTCATCTTTTCACGAATGCTGATTTACTATGAATCAGTAATGAATATTTTTAATATATAATCATTAAATATCAACTTAGATTTCTCTACTACTTATATTCAAATAATATTAATTCTACTTTATATAGTAACTTTACTATAAAAATGAGAGGAAGACACAAGTTTCAGGTATAAATGATCCCTAGTTTTTAGTTGGAACTGAAAATAATTTATGATCAAAGAAAATAAGATGTATTATAATAGCAAACAGACACCCAGCACCTAGTAAGGTCCAGTTATTCATAAATTCTTTACATATAATGACCCATTTAATCTTTAACACAACTCTCTGAGTTAATTACAAAGTTAATCTTTTGGTTTTACAGAAGTAGCCATGGAGCCCCAAAAGATTAAATCCTTGTCCAAGTTCATAAAGCTAGTTAGGGAAAATCTGGAATTCACATCCATGAAGTCTTGCCCTTATTTACCCACTCCAGTTTTCTGCCTTAGGAAATTTAATATTTTTATTAAAAAATGTTGCTAGTATATTAAGCTGACTCTTGGGGCATCTGCTTTATAAAGGAGCAAATACTATTAACTTACTCTTCACAAATGAGCCTTCACCTCTTCACAGCTTTTAGTTACTGAATTAACATCACTCTACTTTCATACCTACTGCATTTTCTAGTAGGTTTATCCTCTGTTGTCATGTTCTTAACTAAAATGACCAGACAGAGCCAAGACTGAAACAACTAAGGTCTAGTTCATTTCCTCTAAAACTATTTCTCCCAATATTTTCTATATCAGAATAAATCTGTTTAGGGAGAGGCTATGGGCCTTATTCCCTGTATCTCCTCCAGTTGAAGTCTCCCACAATCCTAGGGCAGAATTCTTCAGGCTAACCACAAGCACAGCTAGTTGTGTGGGGCAGGTACAGGAGACTCCCTGTCTATCAGCTGAACCAGCATATGCAAATCTTATTCTGACTGTCACTTTTCTCTACATTCCTTCCTGAGCACAACATGTGCATTGCATCAAGAATGGTAATGTTCCGTGAGTCCTCCTTCCTAGAATACTGACTACCATTGACTGCATGTAGAATACTGTCAACAATTCCTTCCTTTCCTCTGGTCTTCAATTTAGCCTGCTGTCAAGGGAATAGTAAATATGTTGTATTTTGCAGCAGGAAAATCAATTTTGGCAATGTGGCTTGTGACAAAATCTGGTATCACTACTGATGGAGTCTCTCTCCCAATCCTTGCCTTTGCAGATTTCATTTTTGCAATGTTTCTCATCAATCTTCCTACATTTAGCAAAAACCTGAAGTTATCAACTGAGAATTCCCCTTATTTTAGACTCTTCTAACTAAAAACCATATTAAGTTCCTGTAATTTCCAGGCTTCTTCTTCCAGTAACCTGTCATTTAACCTGTATCTTACTTCACTTTTTAAAAGCGTAACTTCTGCTTTATTTTCCTTAGAAGAAAACATGATGTGAGTTACCAACATTTAACACTCTCCATGTGTGGAAAAAATTTAAAATAACTAACTAAAAAGAATAAAAAAAGAGATCAATAAAACTGAATCCAGAAGCCCTTATCTTTGTGAACAACTGGTTGTGATAAAGGTGCCAAGGCAATCTGAACAGGGAAATGATAAAATTCTTTTCAATAGATTGTACTAAGACATTTGACTAAGACATGCAAAAAGATGAACGTAGACTCTTACACGTCAGACACAAACTAATTGAAAATAGATTCAATTCAAAGATAGCCCAAGACATTTACAGTAAATTAATCTTAACCAAGAGGGCCAAGAAAATTCAAAGGAGAAAGAAGTTTTTTTAATGAATGGTAATAATACAACTGAGTATCAACATGCAAGAGAATGAAATTGACCTCTGCCTTAAACAGGATGTAAACAATCACTAGTAATGGGTCAAACACATAGATGCTATAGTTAAACCTATAAAACTTCTAGAAGAAAGTGCAGTATATGTGTGCATCTTTGTGACCATGCATTAAGGAATGGCTTCTTAAATATGACACCAGAAAACCTGAAATCAATTAAACTTTGTTAAAATTAAAAACATTTGTGTTTTAAAGGACAATGCTAAGTCTTGTGAAAAGATAACACAAGGATGGGAAGAATATTGCAAATAATATAACTGATAAGGAACTAGTATCCAGGATATATAAAGAAGATTTACAGCTCAAAGAGCTTTTCTACATTAAAAGACAAAACAATTTTTATTAAATGAGAAAAGGTTTTGCATAAACATCTCTCAAAAAAAGATACAGAAATAATAAGATGACAAGATGCTCAACATTAGGGAAATGTAAATCAAAACCAAAATAAAATATTACTTCATATTTTTTAGCACAGATATAATTTTCTAAAAAGAACAATCCCAAATGTTGATGAGGATGTGGAGAAACTGGAGCACAAACATGCCAATGGTGGAAACAACCTGGTACAACAACTTTGGAAAATAGCTTTGTGGTTCATTATAGGTTAAACATGGAGTTAGCAATTAAACTAAGCATATAAACAATAGAATTGAAAATATATGCTTACACAAAAACTTGTGCATGAGGTGAGGAGGATCCCCCCCCCCCCC
>NW_004624853.1:3227710-3269125 GCF_000247695.1 Heterocephalus glaber | reverse complement strand
TAAAGTTGCTATAACAGTTGCTGTTTTCTACAGAAAAAATTTTTCCTTTGAAATTTTCTATGCTATTACTCTTCAAGATAAACTAGGATAATGAATAGCTATGTTTTTACAGAAGTCACTTGGTAGGTAAAAAGTTTAAATAGTGAGATGCTTGCAAGTGCACTTAGAATATGTTTATAATATAGAAGATTCATTTCCAGTGGTATTCTACTGGAGCAGTTGCTTACATTATTGGAAATGGGGGAATTGTTGCCACTTGGGTCAGTCCATTTTCAACTCTGACTACCCAGAAGCATCGTGCATATTAACCCTTCAAGATCCTTCCCAGACTCTCTGTCCATTGATTGCAGTAGAATGGAGGATGAAAATTTACTTGTCATAATGCTTCTAGTTTGGGGTCTAGATAGCATGGTGATAAGCATCATATAAACACAGAGAGGGATGGAATTCAAGTTACCTTTATCTGTGCCTCCTTTCATATACAATATGTGTCATAGACAGACACCAGTGTCTCATTACATGACCACCCACAGAACATTACCCAATGTGACATTCTTCAGGGGAAATTAGCAGAAATGTTTTACCACATCAGTCTCTTCCAAGAACACTGATTCAATAATAGTATTTTAAAAGTGACCAGATGCCCATGGAAGGATCTCTCTTCTGCTGTTTTGGCTGGAAGGCATAATAAATACTTTGCAAAAACTTCTTAAAGCAGAAGCATACAGAGGAAAACATACACCTACAAACACAATCATGTATACACACACACACATACATGCATTGCTGTAGATTTATCATCTAGTAGATATTCTATTTCTCCAGGATTTTCTCATGATAAGCACATAGCCACCCCTTCTGTTAGCTTCCAGACTTTTCTAGTGACTGTTACACATGATCATAGTAAATTCATAAGAGAATATTTTTTCTCTTTTAAAATTGTTTTTAAAAATTCAGGAGGCTCACTGGATTACAGAGAATGGTTATGACTATCAATGAAAACCCAGACATAAAATGTTCAAGAACAAAATTAATGTTATGAATCTTAGATATCTAAATATTTGTTAACCTATTATTTCTTTAAAAGTTACCTTATATGAAAAATACATTTGTGTGCATTCCATAATAGTTGTTTTTTAAGTATGAAAACTCATCACAGATTTAAATGCACATTGCTTTTCCAGAGAAGCAGAACTGATTTGAGGGTTGACAAATTTGGTGACAGTTAATTGGAATATCCATGGCAGTTGCAAAAGACCATTTTCAATCTCCTTTTTTTTTCACATAGATATTATGTTTTGTTGTAATCCAAAAAGGGAACTGTATAAGCAATTATTTTCCAAAAGCAGGTACAGAATTTGATAATCAAAAAGGATTGGATTAGGGCAAAGCCTAGGGACTAAAAGGACAATTTTGTAAAGAAAATGGGCCTAGTAGTAAAGCAGAATTTAGAGCTGGGGATTTAGCTCAGTGGCTCCGCCACTTGCCTTGCAAGTAAGTCCAAGGTTCCGAGTTCGATCCCCAGTACCCAAAAAAGAAGAAGAAGAGGAGGAAGAAGAAGAATTTAGAGAAGGAAGATGTTTGATGAAGAATAACCATTTATTGGACGTGGATTCAGTGCAGATAATGAACATTTCTTGAGTGTGAGTGTGAGTGAGGGTGTGTGTGTGTGTGTGCTATGCTAGAAGACAGCACTGATTACAGGGTTCATGTTTTCCAGCTTCATGAAATACTCAGCTATCACTGTTTGGAAGAATTGGCACAACAAGCTCAACTGTCCAGCCACACTGACTAGAATTATGTTTACATGACCTATGAAGAACTTGAAAGTCCATTTAGTTGGATAGAGAGTTGAAGTACATTCTCTTTTCCAAATAAGCCTATATTAGTAGTCTTTGACTTTGGTGCTATCACTTGTGTTCATTATCAATGACTTGCTCACTCAAAGTGAAAAACAAAGAATAAATAACCATAAAGACAAATTTATTTCCTTTTTGGCTTGGTTTAATCAGTTGTTGTAAAAATAGCTGGTAATCCCATGAAGTCTTTTACTAATTCCTCAAAATTGAAAATTCCTCAAGTTTTTTCTTCAAATGTTTAGCTACTTTGGGGGGTAGGAAACTATTTTGGCTGTTTGTTCGGAGGAGTTCTGTACATGTAAGTTAAGTAATCTTTAGAAGGACAGGAGGTGCTGACGGAATAATTGTGTTTATTCTTCCCACTTCATGATTTCTCTGTTATAAACATTGTTTTGCATTATTGGGCTCCACGTTCCTTTTTCTCATCTGATGTTTTACAAATATTTTTCTAATTGCCTGAGACAGTGTGGTCCAATAAAGTTAAATTGACTTTGGGCTGAACTCGTTTTTCTGATGTCTTGCCAGAGGTTATAGTCACCCACTTGAACTGACTTTCACTCTGTTTCTTGATCTCTTTTTCTTTTCTCTCCCTTTTATGTTCTTTTGCACTCATTATCCATCTTTTTTCTCTTTCTCTCTCTATCGTAATTCCCAACTCTCAAGATTTCCATAAACAGAGATGATTTTTAAAAAATCTCTCTATCATCTATCTATCTATCATCTATGTATAAATTGTCTGCTTACCTATTTATCCTTTCATCCATCTTTCGCTCAAATACTTTTGCCACCTAAATCAACAGATTAGACTTTCAACCCAAGTCACTGGAGGAAGTGCACTAAATGCTTAGAAAACAAGAGTGCTTAGAATAAACCAGTTGTTTGACGTCTGGAAACGCTTTACAAACAACCTTCAGAAAAATAACAAAGCAAATAGTGCTGGTCTACCGCAATGGAACAGATATGGTGTGTAATCAGTTAACTGCAACCCATGGATAAACAGACAGGCAATCTAGCAAGCAAAAACAGAGAGCACAGTATTGTCCATCACAGATTGAAGAATTTAAAGCAAACTTAAAGCCTCATATGTGTGACTTCTAGTCTCTGAAAAGAAGGTTAAATGCTTCAAGGACTCTTCTTGGTTTTGTACAGTAAGCTCCTGAGTTTCCCTTTAACCCAAAAGATCAACATTTATTTTAACATCTGCCCACTTTGACCAAAGCCTAAGTCTTGGGAGTCCTCATTCCTGTAGGTTTCTAACTGCTTCAGGAGAATAGAGCTGTACAATACTGAAGGCCTTGGCCTGTTGTAGCATAGTGATAGTTCCTTTGTCATATTTCAAGTAATTAGAACTAGGACTGGTCCACCCAAATGATACTATGAGACACGAACCATTTCCATACACTCAACTCTTTTTATATGAAGTTGAAATGAGCATCTCTGGGCTAAAGTTCCCCTTTTTCCAAAATCAATAAACATTCTCTGCTGTTTTGAAAAATCTAAGCAACTTCTCCTTTCATTCTTTAAGTGTGCCTATTGAATCTTTCATAATTTACTTTGTCTTAATCTCAAGGATCAGATGACCATTGTCATCTCTGAATCATATTCCAGGCTAAAACGTCCATTGCTCTATTCTCTTTCCTGTCCCTAATTATAGATTCAATCTCATCTGAACCTATTTGCAAAGGAGTCTTGATCATAATTAGGAACAAATATTTTTGCTAAGTTTAAGATAATAATAGTATGCTCATTCTTCCAAGTTTCATCTTTCCTCTTTAAAACTTCCTTTGATTTCTCCTCAGCAAACTACCCAGTTACTAGACCTCTATCTCCTTTTCCCCTGGCTTTGAGTGGGACCACATTACTAGATTAGGTTAATGGAAGTTAGATTTATGTAATAGTAGACAATAAATAAAGGGAAAAGAGAATATATTTTGTTTAATGTTTTGGGAGAAGCTGGGTGAGGAGCAAACCCATTTGTCTAATTGACACTAGATGCCCACACAGAACTGGTCATCAGCATTTACTTCTTTGATTCTCTTGCAGAACAATACAAAATGAAAACTACATTATGTATTGGAGGACCAATAGCCAACAGCAACCTGAAAAGAATGAATGCTAGACAAACAACACTCTAAGCACCCTTATTGTTTTGGTGAGAAATGATAGCATTCCATTCCTTCTATCCTCATAAATTTACCATAACATATTAAAATTATTCAATCTGAATCATCCTCAGGCCCTCTCTAACAAAGGAAGAAGACATTAAAGGTCAGTGTAGTTCTTGGTGATGTCCCAGTTCCAGAGAGAGGACGAAAGAGCTTAGTACTCTTCAGTCCAATTATGATAAATTGTGAAGTGTATTGGAAGGGCTCAAGTTATGCAAGTAAGAGCAATACTGTTTCTACAAAATATTGTTGACTAAAACAATAAGTGATATTTCATCTTCCAAAGATATGACTTCTATGGTAAATGAGTAAAGATCAAATGAAGATCAAGGTCAGGAGCTGTCACTGATAAGAAGACTGAAGCAGAAATGGGAGTCCCATATTTATTTTTGCTCCTAAACTGGAGCCAATGCTAACCATTATTATTTTTCTCTAGCACATAATTTTAAAAAGAACACAGGTGAACATGAGTTCTTATCCTGCTACTGCCTGCTCTAGGAGACTTTGACCAAGGAGCGAGAGAAACTTCTGCAAAGAGGAAAGGTTGGAGCCATGATGGTGTTGACAGTTAAAAAGACTAGAAGAAGGAATGCTGTAGGCTGGGTTAAACCTCAGGGCAGGAGGCCAAATCAGAAGGGGTTGTGGAATGAGTAGGAATACCCCTCCCTCAGAAAGTCTGCATCATAAAATTAATAGTATTTTTATAAAAGACTATTGATTATTGCTATTGTTAGTCATTCCTTCATTCTGCAAAAATTTGTTGAAGAGTTTCTATGCCCTAGACACCATTCTAAGCACTGCTCTGAACAAGACAATGACCTTGCCTCATAAAATTTTTTATTTTTCAAAATATAATGAAAGCAAATGGAAAGTCTTACACATACACATGCATGTGTGTGTCTCTCTCTGTGTAATTTCAAATTATCCATTTTATAAAGGATTAAAAGGGAGACATCCTGCAGGAGTGTGGTGGGGGAGAATGGTAGACATGGCCAACTGGCTCATGCACCTTCTATTCTAACCTCCTTCCACTATGCCTTGGAGCTTTGGAAATTCAAAAAAAGAATCAAATTACATTTTTAAACTCCCTTGAAGGTAAAATTCTGGATGTGATTAGTTTCATCAGTCATCTATATTCATGAAAGACTTGAGGGCAGACACAAGTTAAGTGGGAGGCAGAGACCACACATTTCTGCTAAGGATATTGCAGATGCAGAGAGTTTTTTCAGCCAGCAGTTATGTCGGATGTGCTTCCGGAAGGGCCAAGTGCAGCCTTCCCTTTCTGATCCCTGGATAGGTGGCTAAAATGGTGTGACTCTAGAGCCAGATGTCTTGCAAAAGCTTCCTAATTACTTAGTGTACAAAATGAGGCTAAATAACAGTTTTTATAATTATTTGGGGCCTAACATAAAACTTTCTACCTTGGCTATTCCAAGAGTTTGGTTTATGTTTATAATTGAACTCTGACTATAACAAGGGGCTTTGTGAGCTTGTGTCCAAGGATCATCTCTTGAAGGGTAATTTGAGCTGAGATCTTACGAACTGAAAAGAACTACCATGCAAAGAGCCAAAAGAAGGATATTCAGGCAAGAGGACTAGCAAATAAAAACAACATGGCTAAAAGAGCTTGTGTGTTGGGAATCAAAAAAAGAAGACTTGTAGTTAAGCATCTCAAAATGGAATTACAGAGATTGACAGGGGAAGTCATGATAAAGGGTTTGGATATTATAGTATGTGTGATAGAAAGAAATAAAATTATGTGAAGCAGAGAAGTGCCATGTTCTGATAGATGTTTTAAAAAGATAATGCTGGAGAATAAATTAGATAGAGAGGAAAGTGGACATCTCCTCAAAGGCTACTTTGGGAATGTATGCAAGATTTAACGATAATTTAGAGGACTGCAGTAGACACAAGTTCAAACATTTTTTGTAAGGAAAGCGGATAAGAATTGCTGGTAGGTTGAATGGGGATACTTAAAGAAGGAGGAATGAAAAAGGATATTTTAAATTAAACAACTAGGTAGAGTTAAAAAGAAGAATACAGGATGAAATCACTTGAATGGGGAAATGAAGAATTCAATAGTTTGAGATATCTACAAATCCTGTACCAGTTACCTTTTTGAGACATTCCAAAACAGTGGCTTAAAACAACAATTTATTATTTCTTACAATTCTGTGGGCTGGTCTCACTGGATCTCACTCTTGTTGCTGTATTCTGCTTCAGGGTTTTATGGTCTGGAAGATCTGCAATCAGTTCATTCACTTATCTTGCAGTTGGTTATTGCTCTTGGCTGGCAAACCTCTGTTTTCTTCTTGGTCTTTCATTCTCCAGCAGGCTAGACTTCCTTCTCATCCCATTGGAGTGAAGAGGCATGGATGAAGGGACATTATCTAGCTCAAAGGAGCATGGAAAATGGTGATTAACACATAGACTGGCTTCTTGCATGGTAGTTGTCCAGGTTAGCAGTCTAAGCAAATAAAAGCAAAGGCTCTGAGCTCCTGGACAGCAGTGCCTGGGACTTGTACTTGTATCATATTCTGTTGGTCAGAAATAAGGCCAGCTCAGATTCAAGAAAAAAGAAAGAGACTGTCCTTTTCATTGAAAGGTGTACCACTGGTACAAGGACCAAGGATCATGGGAAAAATTGCTGCCTCTATCTTTTAAGGCATTCTGCCAGAGTTATGGTAGTGAAGATATTGTGTTGACAATTTATATGCATCTGCTACTATAAGGTGAGTCTCAATTCACATACATGACTTTATTGCTAATTATTAAAAGACTGAGTACGCACTTATCTCTTAGATTAAATGCTGTTGTTTGCAGACTACACTTCTTTTCCTCTAACATTCCCTATTTTTCAAAATTGTAGAGGGAAGTCAGATGGGTATTCTATTATCTGTTACTCTATAACAAATTACTCCAAAACTTAACAGCTTAAGGCAATGAACATTTATTATCACATGGTTTTGATGCGTCAGTGATTTGTGTGGTCTTTCATGAGGCTGTATTCAAGTTGTTGACCAGGGATACAGTCAGTCATCTGAAGACTTGATTGGGACTAGAGGATCCATTTTTAAGATGCCTTCTTCACATGGCTATTGATCCCTTGTTACATGGATCTCTCCATAAGGCGGTTTGATGTTTTTACAGTGTCAGCTGACTTGCCCACAAGAAAGAAGGCAAGAAGGAGGCCACAGTGTTCCACCATTCTGTTTATTACAAGCAAGTCAAAGTGCAGCCCACATATGAGCAATGAAGAGTTAAGTCTTCCCTCTTCAAGAGAGGAATTTTAAAACAAAATATAAAGAAAATCTAAAATCACCGCCAGTACAGATGATGCGTGTGTGTTTCTTTCTAGGATAAGGTAAAGAAGTTCCTTTTTGGTTGCTGCTTTTTAGACTTCCTGGTATAATACAAATGACATTACAAATTAGCAAGAAATTGTTTTCTATGTTTTCATGTCCTTCTGAGTTTTCATTTGCCATAGGCAACAAAATATTTATATTTTGCAGCTCAGAATATTATACTGGTGGAAATAGAAGATACAAAGAGAGTAAAAGCCCAATGTGTGGCATAGAGCTTAATGGGGGAGATATAGCTCATCTCCTCATTATTTCAGAAAGCTCCTACAATGAACATACAATAAAAATATTATTCTTGTTCTGCAACTGTAATTTTAAGACACATTCCCTAGGTACCCCTTCACTCCCATTTTCTTACCAGATTTCCACTTCTAAGCTCGTTGAATGAAGGTATTCCAGAGCTGCCTGAGAGTTAAGGGAAAATGTATGTTTTCTATGGTCTCTCTGCAGCTCAACCAGGGAAAGGGGTCTTTGGCTCTTCTTACACTGCCTCACAAGTGGTGCTTAGCTTCAGTGGAAGCACCTACAATGATACCTCGGTTGTTGAACTCAATTGGTTCCAAATTTATCTTCAAACACCAAAAAGTTCAAAAACTGAACATTTCCCATAAGATAAAATATAAAACAAAATAACTGGTTCTGAGCCCCAAAAATTACACTTATAAATTTAGTTTTCCAGGACTTTAACAAATTTTGCAATGATTTCTTTCTTTAACTCTATTGTGGTTCTCACAGTCTTCCTCTTAGCTTTACTTCTGGTATCACTAACTTTCTTTGGAGCCACGGTTATGATATGTTAAGCAAATAAAGCCCAATGGTGAATGTTTTAATCCACTAACACAAGCACTATAAATTGTCTAGGTGAGAGAGTGGCATTTAGCCTTAAGCTTCACCCATTTGAGTCCACAGCAAGACATAACGCATCACTCGCTCTTGGCCTGTACAGGTTTTTTCAAGTTGAATTTTCAGTTTGACCATTAAACAAAGTTACAAACACTGAGCAGATTTTTTGTTTTAACTTTGCTATTTGAGTAGTGGGAAGGTCAAGTATGGAACCATTTGACAACCAAGATATCACTGTATTTCCTTATAGAATTCTAGATGACACCTAAGAGAGATGATAAGAGCAAACCTTCTAATTGTCCTGTAGTTATCAGGAATACCTGTTATAAACATACCCCAAAAGCTCGTGCCTTGAAGGTTTGGTTCCAAGCTGATAATGCTATTGGGAGATGGTAGAAATTTTAGAAGATGGGGCATAATGGGAAAAAATAAGACATGGTAGGGGCATGGCCTTGAAGGGCTTATTGGGAATTTGTCCTTTCTCTCTGTTACCAACAACTTAAGGAGGAGAGATTTATGTTGGCTCATGGTTTTAGTTTAGTCTATAATTAGCTGGCTCTAAGGAAGAAATGGCATGATATAAAAGCATGGTAGAGAAAAGCTGCTCAATCCATGATAGCCAGGAAGCAAAGAGAGAGAAGGGAGGAGTTGAGGACAAGAATACACTCTTTTAAGTCATACCCTCAATGACCACCTCCTTCAACTAAGCCTGACTTGTCACTTTCTTGTTGCTAAGACACAATATCTGACACAGACAACTTACAGGAGAAGAGGCTTTTTTGGCTCATAGTTTACAGCAGTTCCAGTCCATAGTATACTGGCTCCAAGACAGGAAAGGATAGTAAAGGGTCTGGCAGAAGCAAAGCCGCTCATGGCATGATGACTAAGAAGAAGAGAGTAAAGGAAGGCGCCAGAAGGGAGATAAATCCTTCCAGACCACACTCCCAGTGACCCGCCTTTTCTGACCAGAACATACCTCCTAACAGTAAGTCACCTACAATCCCTCATAATCCAGTAACATTCCAAAATTCCTGACTTTGAGTGCCTGAGGCTCTTGGCAGGGAGGATCATCTATGTCTAAACCATAAAAAGGCTTCACCTCTTAAAGCACATTTATCTATGAACCCATCAGTGGATATATTCACTGATGAGTGTAACTTCTCCATGGTCCACTCACCTCTCCCAAATCCTAACTCTGAATACATGAGACTTGGGAAACATTTCAGATCTAACTTGCAACATACTACCCCTGGTCCTTAAAAAGATCATTCCCATCTCATTGTGCAGAGTGCATTTAGTCCATCTCAGATATGTCATCATTTTAGCCATTTCAGCATTGTTCAAAAGTCCAAGTCCAAAGATTCCTCTGAGACCCAAATCAAACTATGAGCCCTGAGCTAAAAATCAAAAGGAAAGTTAAATCCATTAAACATAAATAGCTCATGGTAAAAATTTCCATCCAAAACAGGAATAGAATAGGACCAAAACAAGACCGAAACTTAGGGCAAACATGAGTCCCTGTCCAAGTCCTGCACCTGCAGTGCATGGGGATGAGATGCAAGTTCCAAAGGCCTTGGGCCCACCTCCCATGGCCTTGCTGTTTGCAGCCATGTAGTCTCTCTTAGGATGGTTCCACTCATGGCCTGCAGCTTTCCTTGGCAGATGATCCACCTTCCTGGTTTCTTCAACTTCCTGAGGTCTCTGCTGCACCTGTGGCTTTACATTGAGAGCATTGCCCACAGTCCTCTCCAGGGCACAATGCCTAGTCTCCCAGGCCATCTTCTAAAACCTGGGTGGAATTCTCTATGACTCCATAACCCTTGCACTCTGCATACCAGAAAAATCTGCATCAGATGGAGGATGCCAAAGTGTGCTGCCAGCTCAAACAGTAGCCAGAACTCCTTGGATCATAGCTGCAATGACCTCTGAGTGCCTGCATCACTGAATTCAGGGGTACACTTTCCTTCCCATCTCTGAGTGAGCACGGTGCCTTAGGGCCCTCTTTTCAAAGCAAAATCTTTCAAAGGAATTTTACTCTTTCACACCCTTGAACTTGTGATGAGTGGGATCAGGCCCATTCCAGAGATGCCCTCAAGCCATCATTCCTATTGTGCTCGTACAAAGTATGTGGCTTCATTTTAATGGAGCTAATCTTTTTAGTAACCACATTTTTCTAGGTCTCAACTTTACACATCCTTCACTTTTAGACAAACTACCAATTTTCACTTCTCTTAGCTCTGCTTTGTGCTCCTGATTCTCACTATAGATCCAGCTAAAAGCAGTCAACAGTACCCAGGTCACCACCTGAACATTGGACACCCTTGAGGTTTCCTCTGCCAGATTAATTAGTGTGCTACCTTTAAAGTTAGCTTCATACAAAGTCTTAGGACATGGGCAAAATGTAGACAAATTCTTTGCTAGAACATAATACAAATAGCCTCCAGTTCAATTCCTAATAGTTTTCATTCCACTCAGAATCCTCCTGACTCTGGCTTTTACTGTGTAATTCCTATAAGCATCTTGGTCTTCTGAGCTCCAACCAGAATGACCCATCAAGCTCTGCGTACAGCAGTCTAGGGCTTTTCTGGCTCAAATCTTCAGATCTTTCTAAACTCCTGCAATAAATCAGTCACAAAGGCTTTTGAATCACATGGTCAGGTATAGTCAAAGAAATGACTCTACTTCTCTTGGACTAGTTTTCTTTATTAGTCACTTCCCTGTCACTGGCACAAAATACTTGACTCCTATTATTTAAGGTTCAGCCCATGGTTAGTTGGCTCTAAGGCAGAAATGTCATGGAGGAAGCTTCATGGAAGAGGAAATCTATTTACCTCATGGCAGCCAGAAAGCAGAGAGAAGGGACAAGAATACATCTTTCCAGGTCACACTCCCAGTAATCTGCCTCCTCCAACCAGGCCCCATCTCACAACAGCACTTTCATCTATGAACTCATAAATGGATGTATCCACTAATGAGTATGGTGCCCTCATGAGCCAAGTACCTCCCCTAGACCCCACCTCTGAACTCATGAGACTTTTGGGGATATTAGATCTACACCATAACACTTGCCTTACTTAGTAGGTTGAAATGCATCTCCACAATATGGCACTGTTGAGCCTTTAAACATTTTACTCAATTCAAGTTAACTGTTTGATATATTGTCCTTCTTGCTGGCTTCAAAGAATGAAAACCAAAAAATATAAAAGTGAAGTCTCTTGGGTCAAATTTTTAAATTTATGTTTTACTATCTGATGGAATATTATCCATTAGGTTTGAATAAAAAGAGTTGTTATTTGGGGTTATGGGGTAGCATTTTCACTGATTGTAACAGGAGGGCTGGAAGTGTGTGTCTATACTGAATTCCATGGGGCCCCTTCTCAGCCCATGCAAATATAAATATAGAGGGTTACAATGTTTTGTACAGTCTTGTGGTCTGAAATCTTATAGTTCAGTAGATGAGGTATAGTATGAATTGTTTTGGCATCACTGGCCCCATAGAAATCTTCATGCATTTATGCATTTGTGTCTGCAACAAGAAAGGATAATTGTTCCACTTTCTAATGCTGTTTATGAATCAGAAGAACAAAAAGGCAAGGGAATAAACAAAATGTCATGTCCATACAAATCTTGATTAGGGTAAAGTCATCTGGCTGGCATTGCCTGTGTATAGCACCACCAAAAGGGCTGCCAGCTCATGAGGGAGCCTGTACAGGTCCTTTATCTTAGGTCTTCAAAGCTTGGAAGAGATTTTTAAAAGGTTTACATAAAAGCAGGACCTGCCCAAAACAGTCAAGATTAGTTTCTCAGTCTTTGCTATTGTTAACCAACTTGTCTTTATGAATCTTTGAAATCTTAGGAGTTTTCCAAATGACTGCAGCATTCAGGATAGAGCACTTACAAAAGTATTCTTGCTTAACATCATGAAGAATAATCTTTCAATATTAAGACTATGGACACTTTGGGCCACATAATTCCTTGAGAATGTGTTGTCTGCACTGTAGTATGTTTAGCAGTATCCCTGGCTTCTTCCCAGTAGATGCTTGTAACTGTCTCCCAGTTGAAACAGCCTAAAGGTCTCCCAACACACTCCAGATGTACCTCTAGGGCAGGCAATATTACCCCTCATTGAGAACCAGAATTAATAAAATGTGTGTAATTCAATAATGTAATCAAAGGAACTCCATGAAGCATTAGGCCCTGAGAACAAAACTAGATTAAAAGGCCTCAGAATCTGAGTTTCAGGAATATATACTAATTATTTAAAATAATGGTCTCCTTGCATACTGACAGTACCTGGCTTGGTACTGTTATCCTGGAGCAGTGCTTTTCAAACTTTAAGTGCATGAGTATCACCAGGAAGGCTCCTCGTAACATGGATTCTTAAGCCTCACCTCTGGAGTTTATCTACCAGTTAGCCTGGCATACAGCCTAAGACTTCACATTTCTAGCAAGTTCCAACTGATGCTGGTGATGTTTGGAAAACATTGACTTAGACTATTCTTATTTGATTTTGCAAGTAACAAATAGTAGAGGCACATTTCTGGATTTTTAGTACTTGGAGGGAAGCACAAAATTAAGCTTGTGTAACCTTTTTACTCCATACTAATTTCTTCCCTTTTCCTCCTTCATACCTCTCTTATTTTCACTTGTTCCTGTCCTGACTAATTGAACAGAGCAACTTGAACATGCATTTTGTCTTTTCTTTTTAACATAGAAAAGAGAACACAAGAGAAAGAGAGAGACAGAGATTTTAAAATCTATTTTGAAAACTGATTTGAGTTAAAAATATTATTTAACTTAAAAATCCTCAAATTTTTAAAAGAAAATTTTATAATGAAAAGAACCTTTTTGAATCACTGTCATTTGTCATAATAACTATAAAATTACAATTGGAAAATAATATGTTCTTTGAAGGAACAGAGGATATTGAGTATATTTTTTAAATTAACATTTTAAAAATATGAGCTTATTACAGCTTTATTCCATACAAAAATTCATTCTCATTTGAAAACCAACTATATCATTGGATGCATAATTTTTCCATTAAAATAACAAAGACATTTTAAGTCTAAGAAATACTTCTGAATTCTAATAAATTCACCATCTTAGTTGCATTGTCTAGAAGATACGGAATAAAATAAAAGATTTGTAAGTTAAATGAGTTGCTAAGTCACAGGAAATTACAATATTATGCTATTGATTTCACTCATTTATAATGGTACCGAAACCCTGGAGTACATAGAGAAAAAGGGTACAATATAGCATTGATGGGAAAGAGACATAACATGCTAATCCAACTTTTCTTTCTAGAATTTGGGTAGCCCTTTACACCAGGCCAGTGAACTTACTAAGTATCAACCTCATGTTTGTTGATGACTTTTGCAAGGTGATGGTAAGCCTGAAAAGGAATGAAGTCCACAGAAGTGACCGTACTGGAGGAAATGAGATGCAATTTCTTTCTCTAAAAGTGAAATTGGCCTATACAGTTTTGGTGTTAGGTGCAGAAAATCTGTATTGTTGAAAACTGGGGATGAGTCCAAAGCAACCTCCCTATTAAAGCAGCTGCAATGACCTGAAAGGCCAACTTAACTTTTGATTAAAAAAAAAAATCTGTGTGTCAAAGAATCTCCATTTAAAATAGACATGTGGCACCACTTATGAGCAGTAGAGCTCCAAGTCAAGCAGAGCATGGAATACAATAGCTGGCCATAGAGAAAGTAAAGATAGAGAACAGTGCTTTGGGGATAAGTCATTGTAATAACTAGTGTGAGGCAAGACAATGTTCCTAGTAAGTGAATGGCAGAATTTGGGCCCTAAACAACATTATGTGGGTCCTGGGTCCTGTATGCCAAGAGCCCTGAAAGCTATGATGATCAGATACACTTTGTAAAGTAAGACACATTGGGTAGTAAAGGAGCTGCTATTAATAACCTCATGAGGAAAATAGGTACCAACTGGGACTGTCTCAGAAGAGCTTAGATGCATGTTTCCCTAGCTAGCAAGTGAAGGATAGCATAGATAAACTTTGAGAGATGTTCATAATTGGGAGAAAATTGAGGCAAAATTTAATTCACCACACTGATCCTAAGTCTGTGATCATACTTTATAAATTATCTGGAATAGTTTTGAATCATTTTTCCTTTTTTATCAGCATTGCTAGTTTTTCCACATCATGAAAACTGCTTGACCTGTGTGTTAGAAATAAGACTCAATTTTGTTGGTGCAGATAATGAAGCATTCAGACACCAAGAAATCTGGACTAGGCAAGCTTTACTTTTGCAAAAGGGCAGGAGCACACCATGAGGTAGCAAGTGTTCAAAACAAAAGGAAGATTGGCCCTTTTATTTCCTAAAGCATGAGAAGCATCTGACTTTTTCCCCATTGGCTGGTTTGAAGGTTCACAATCTGACCCAATTGGCTCGTTTAAATGGTGGTGGTGGTGGGGGGGTGCTGAAGGATTGCTGAGTAAAGTTGCCAAGGGAGGGGAGAGTGGGTGTATGGGAAATGAAAGTTCTTGGCTATTGATGTTATCTTTGGTGGTCAGCTATCTTCCCGGAATCTAAGCTGAGAAGATATTTTCTGTAACCCTGGTGTAAGGGTTAGAGGGTATCCTAGAGTAAACTAGAGTTTAAGATGGAAGCACTCCTGTTTATATTCTTTGATAGAAAAGACTTTGTTTCTTACACACAGGATACATACCTTTTTGTTTTGTTTTGGTTTGGTTTTGGTTTTTGGTACTGGGGATTGAACTCAGGGCCTTGTGCTTGCAAGACAGGTGTGGTGCTACTGAGCTAAATCCCTGGCCAGGATACTTTTTAATCAAACAACATGTGGGAACCTTTAGTGCCCCACCCCGGTCACCATTGTCCTGGTACTCACACAGACTTCAGTGGGAAGTGTAGCTCTACAACCCTTTTTAGCTGGGTGATCTATCTCAACCTGTATACTCATGTCAAAGAGAGACACAAATAATTGACTTCTCAGGATACTGAAGGATAGAATTCAGTGATGGATAAAATTTCTTGATATGGTAGGTGATGCTGAATAGCTCTCATCATTCTCATGCAATGGAATCATTTAAATTTAGAGAAGACATAAAAATCACATTTCTAATCTTTTGTCCTAATTTATTTATTCCATATTTATTCAGCCCTTAGTACATGAGGTAGGCATCAACTATGAAAAAAACAAAACCATCTTGTCCTTGAAGTCACAGAGATATTGGACTTGGATATTGGATACTGGCTAGGAGGAAACAGAGTATCAAATGAGGATGCATCACACACAAAATTTCAAATGATAAACAGATTACTGTAGGAATTATCTGTTTTATACTGATAAGGATAAGACTGAGTCTTGAAGAAAGGGAGAAAAAGATTTTCCAGCTCCTGAGAAAATTTTTGTATTGAAAAGATCATTTTGGCTTTAGTTTCAAAATGTAGTGAAGGAGAATCAAATTAAAGGTCCATTTAAGAGTTTATTGCATCGACCCAAGAAAGAGATGGCTCTTTTTTTCTAAAGTGGTACTGGAAATGGAACACAAGGTGTATATATATATATATATATATATATATATATATATATATATACACACATACACACATATATATAAGGTTTTTTTGTTTTGTTTTTTGAGGCAGTGACTCACTAAGTCACTAAGTTGCCCAGGCTTGAAGTTGGAAATCCTCCTGCATCAGCCTCTCAAAGTTCCAGGGTTACAGGCATGTGTCACTGCACCTGGCCAGACAGTTCTATATTTTCCTCTGGAAAATAAGGTGATCATACCATCAATCTTAAAGGCTGATCATGAGTAGGGGTTTACATTGAGTTCATTGAACAAACAGAAAATTTATGTCTTCAATGTTTATCTGTTAGGTAAATGCTCAAATGTATCTTATCTTTCATGGTCATAGTTAAAAGTAAATTTCCTAGTTAGAATAACATTACTTTATAATCAATGTTATTTATTGAAAGGTGAAAATTAGAACAGCAGAGGAAAAATTTCTAGTGTAGAAATTTAAAAGTAATACAGTATTTTTATTTGGCAAATATATCGCTTTGCTGTATGCAGAGTACATGAATTTTACATAGACAAGATAGTCAAAGAAACTTTATATCTTAGACTTGACTTCAGAACAAGTTCTCCTGAAATCATTTGGAATGTAGATTTTCCTTAGTGACTCATTAAACTTTTATTAATTTTATAAGTTTGATTATGTTTAATCTGAATTTAAATCCAAGAACAGGGTATAGATTATTTTTTAAAAATGTATTTATGATAATCAGGTTTCTTAACATTTAAAACAAAATATTGAAGACACAGTGGTCAGTAATCAGTGCTGAAACTGTGTGGAGGATGGAAAATGAAACAGTGGGGAAGCACAACACACTGTCCAACAACAACAGCAACAAAACTGTGTCAGTCAGTGTGGCCGCTGCTGGCATTGGTTCTGCTGTACATCTGCTTTATACCTTTCGCATCAGCAAAATATTAAATAAGGAGCAACAACAACAACAAAGCCCAAGGCAATGCTTCATTAAAAGCTTAAGAAAATGTGTACTGTGTTCCTGTATATCTCTTCACATACTACTTAGTGGCATTTTGTAATTGTTAAGAAAAAGTGAGGCTTTCTGCATTTCCTAGCCCTCTCCCAAGTATTCAATGCAATAGGGTTCCATATATCATGTGACTTGAAAGTCTTGCAAATTACACTTCTCATTTTGGAGAGCATTATACCCTATTATTAATCAACGTCAGAATGAGGTTGACTTGTATTTGAACTCTCCATTTACTAATTATTTGACCCTAGATAAAATACTTGACCCTTTACCTTCCACCTCTCGAGCAGCTAAAAATAAAGAAAGGCACCTGTCTTCTGTGGTTATTAAAAAAATTAAATGAGATAATGTAAGAAAGATTCTTCACAATAACAAGCACTTGTATATTAATAGCAAAAAGTAAAATTAATCCTTAAATGCCACAAAATATGTTTTTATCATTAAAAATTGTCATAGTATGACTTCTGAACAAGAACATAGCCACCAAATTTTATTCAAAGCACATGACTACAAGTTCCATTTTTGCTTCAACATTGTGTCCTAAGTGATGGACACAGTGCTCAGAAAGTACTACATGCTCAAATAATTATCACTGAGGAATGAATGAATGAATGGATGAATGATCTGAGCCAGAAAAAAAACTTTGCTTCATGTAACTAGGCAGCATGCATTCATGTGAACAAAATACTGATCCAAAAGCAAAGCACAAAAGAATTAGAAAGATAGTTTAGTAGTTGGAGGCCCAAAGATCTATGCAATAATAGCATTTAGTAAATATTTAGAAATGGAGAAATAGGATTATCAGTATTTCATAACTTTAAACCACTGTTCTAAGGGTTACCATTTACATAGTATGTTAAAGATGAGCAAGAGTTCTCTGATGTCTATTTCCAAGTCAAATAATCATGTTAGAGTCATAACAAATAATAGTCAGGTTAGGATCATATAAGAAATGACAAATTAGCTTTCCACGTATAAGTCATTGTGTTTCTCCACAGCAACAGCCTTGCTTTGTTGTCTTGTAATGTGTAATACCTCAGACCTCACCTGTGCATGGAGCCCTCAGTTTAGTAGGCAGAACGTATCTGGTTATCACAAATTCTACAATAGTGGAAGGCAGGATTCACTTCCACTCTTAACCCTCATCTTGCTTCAACATGGAAGGCTCTAAATGACTTCAAAGACCATTCCATGTGTAGGAAATTCTGATGAAGTGGAACACAATCTCATAGTATGTTTGAAGTTTGTAGGAATGTTAATGAGAAGAGATCATGATTATTGCTGCATAAAAATAGAAAGTTAAGTCAAGCTCTAGCCATACATATATATTTTCGTTATTTGTCACAGACAAATTCACCCAAGATATGCAAGGACAAATAAATACAAGTCTGTGAGGTATCTTCTAGGTTTATTTAGAGTGAAAAACACCACATGTTTGATAACCATTCTTTAATTAGGGAAATAGTTTATAACTTCTCCCTTCGTTTCACATGCAAAATACATTTGTTTTCCATTATGAAATAGTTTGTAAAAAGCACTGAACCAGAAATTTAACTGTAAGCAAATTGTGCTTTCACCTTCATCCAGCACTGTTTGATAAAGTATGTTTCACAAGCAATTTTACCTATTGTTTCCAGAAAGTACAAGAAAGTGCCCTTTCCTCTAATTTTCCCTATGGAAAGTCAGTGTGCTGTGGAGGGGAAATATAGAAAACAGCATAAGATTTGTGAGAGCTTATGAGAAATTCAGAACTTTAATATTACCACATATTCTTTACATAAAAAATAATATATATATATATGCACCATGTACTTGTTGACACAATATTTTGCTGTACTTCTTGAATTACTGATGGCACAGAACTTAGACTGATCATGTTTTTCAGCAAAAAGAGGATGAATATGAATAATGGCACAGGTAAAGTGATTCCACATTTCAACATGGGTTTTTATCTCTGGACTCTAATATGATTAATAGAAGACAAATCAATGTGCCCACCATGAACATTGGGAGCCAGCTCACTGGACATAGCCTTAATGGTGCCTGAAAACATCCTGAACTGGGGTAAAAATAGGAAGACATTGAGGTGCACTCTGGGTTCTATTAGTTACTGCTCCCTGCTCCTGGGAAGGGAGAAGGTAATTCCATTTTCCTGGTTATTATAAAGTTTTGGAGAGACAGAGAGAGAGAGAGAGAGAGAGAGAGAGAGGGAAACATTCTTGAAATAATGGAATATAATTTTAAGGAAGAAACTTTAATTCTTCAAGAACTACTCGAAAAGTTTTTCCATGGGTGTAAATTTTGCCCTAGAAAGGTATGTCTTGGTAGAGAACAGATTATAGCTTGAAGTATTTTTAACATGAGTATTAGCAAAAATGTTCCACTTAAAATTTTGTGAGATACATGTGCTTTTGGGAATGAAATCTTTTCAGAAAGAAACACAACTGGCCCAGGGATTTAGCTCAGTGGTTCCAGAGCCTGCCACGCAAGCACAAGGTCCCAAGTTTGATTCCTGGTACCAAAAAAAAAAAAAAAGAAAGAAAGAAAGAACCACAGTTGAAAATGGTATTAGCATAATAGAAACTTAGAGGTTAAAAAAAGTGGAACTTAAATGATAAAAGAAATGGAATATGGTAGTCAGTTTTCCATTATTATATTACAATACCCAAGATAAGCAACCTGAAAGAAGGAGAGGTTTTGTTTTGGCTCACAGTTTCAGGGGTTTCAGTCCATGGTCGCTTGGTTCCTTTGTTTTGTGTCTGTGGTAGAACAATACATCATAGTAGGAGTACCTGGTGGAGGAGGCCTGTTAATCTCATGGTGACCAGGAAGAAGAGACAGAGAGAAAGAGAGAGAGAGAAAGAGAGAGAGAGAGAGAGAGATCACAGTTCCAACATCCTTTCCAAGGGTGCACCCCCCCCCCCAGTGACCATTAGGCCCCACACATATCACCTCCCACTAGTGCCACAGGTTGGGGATCAACACTTAAAACATGGGCTTTTGGGAGACATTTCAGATCCAAACTCTAGAACTGATAAATAAAAAGAAAATGATCCATTATTTGAACTTCACTCAACAAAATAATCATTAAACATATGCTGTGTGCAAAGTTTCAAAAAGACTCAGATTCAAATATTTTTCTCCCATTAATTTCTATAGTGTTAGACAAGTCACTTGCACCTTCTTAGTTTCAGTTTCCTCCTATATGATAGATGCGGGACCTTTGTGAGAGTACGGTCAGATGTTACATGTAAAGAAAGTTATTGGATCCCGATCAATTCTCCAATCTGCCTCAAGAGGGGAGCTGTGAGGGCTAAAGAAAGAAAAACAATAAAGACATAATTTCAAAGTACATGACAGACTGGGAGGTCAGTGCCAGAGTGGGCAAAGACAAGGACACTCCAAGCTAGCCACTGCTTATTGGGTGCACACAATAATTGGAGGGAGCATCGGGTGACTCAGAGGGCAGTGGTAATCCTATGCTGATGAGAATCTTATGCTGGTGAGGACCATGAGAAGGGCAAAGCATTCTTACAATAGTAGGTAGGATGAGCTAGCAGGATAATAAGGAATTTTTCCTTCCCCCAGGTGAAACTGTTCTCTTTTTTATTACTACTCAGTTCTCAAAGAACCAGGATGTCTTCAGCTGATGTACTCTTGCCCTTGAGCATCACAGCATCACAGAACCATTGAGGCCTCAGCTTGTGACTGGGGCTTCATGGAGTTATGTTCCCACATATCATAGCCAGCTCACAGGCAAGGTGACATTGGGCCTCAGACAACCCTAATCATAATTTATGAAATGATTTTCCCGCAGAATTACACAGCATGGCTCTCAACATAAAGTGTTTAGTGTAATAGCTTCTACATAGTAAACTTTAAAAAATAGAGCTGCTATTCTTAGTTTCTTTATTATTAAACAATGTTCCAGTAGAAACTGGATGAGTACCAAGACAGATAAATATAATAAAATAGCTTATAGACAAAAAGAAACTTAAATAGGGATGACATCATAACAGCAAGCTGAACAATAAGAAAGAAAAGAATTACAAGTTAAATAAGAGCATGTTGAATAAAGACCATAAAAGAAAACACTAGAAAAATTAAATTTAAGGTGAATGTTGTTTAGCTGAAGTAAATTTTTAAATAATATTTGTAGTTAAACCTTTCCACTTTTAAGTAGGAATTTTTAAAATATACTTTTAAACTTTAATCAACATAATAATTAAACATTTATGAGTTACAGTGTATTTCAATGCATGTATACTATATATAATATGTCAATGTAATTGGTATAGCAATCACAACAAACATTATCTTTTCTTTATGTTGGAAACATTCAAAATCCTCTATACTACTGTGGTGGTGAATTAATTAATTGTCGACTTGAATGGGAATGCCCTGCTGAATTGAGTCAGCATGGTTCTGGGCGTGGAAGTCTCATTTTAGGGAGGACTGTGGTCGGAAGGGTATAAAGAGGAAAACGAGAGGGAAGGATTTCAGCTGATTTTCCTTGAAAGAGGCTTGTGGGGGCTGACCTTCCTCAAAAGAGCTTTGGCTCTTTTCTTTCTTCCGAGGAGTTCCGGTCCTGGCCGTCACCAAGGTCGGCTGCTGTTCTTTTTGGAGGCACTCTAGTCTTTACCTTTGCCTTGGGCATCTCTCTTGATATTCGGTGCACATTCTTCGGCTTCCAGCACTGGGCCTTTGGCAAGCAGGCACAGACTCTCTGGCCTCCACCACTGACCCTTGAGCTTTCCAGGGCAGATTTTTCAGTTCTCCATCAGGGCCTCCTGATGTGCACTTGTATGATGGGACACTGCCACGGGCTCCAGTCCTTCAGCTGGATTCTTTGGATCTCTAGCAGGCAGACAGATCTCTTGCACTCTTCTACTTTTGATTCTGTGGGCAGATATTGTCAGCTAATCTTGTAAATGTCTGTGTCCTGCATTAAATCTATTTCTCTTGCAAATATTGACTACAACTACCTATTTGAAATATACAAATAAGGGCTGTTAAACCTAGTTTGATCTATTTATTCTTTGTGGAGATATAGGCTAAAACTCTTTTTTTTTTTTTTTGGTACCAGGGATCGAACTCAGGTCCTTGTGCTTGCAAAGCAGGCGCCAGAACCACTGAGCTAAATCCCCGGCAAGGCTAAAACTCTTATCATCATTAATATAAGAAAGTTTAAATTTAGAATATTTTATTTTATTTTAAGGAGCTATTACCTATTGGAAATGATTAGCTTATGTTTATTAATATAGGTTTGTGGTTTTTTTGGTACTGGGAATCGAATTCAGGACCTTGCACTTGCAAAGCAGGCTACGGAACCACTGAGCTAAATCTCCAGCCCCAATTAATATAGTTTTATATAACATTTGTGTGACTCTAAATAACAGTAAAGCAATTAAAACAATTTTTTTGGTACCAGGGATCAAACTTGTGCTTGTGAGGCAGGTGGCAGAACCACTGAGGTAAAGCCCCTGCCTAAAGCAATTTTTATATACTGAATACTGAAAATTTATCACAATACATACCCTGATTTCCTCTCAGTTATGTATACTTTAATGAATTTACATTTATTTCTTATAAGTCCTTATTGAATCAAACTATTATTTGCTAAAATTTTTTTCTCCCAAATACAAAGATTTTAAATATCAATGCCTCCTTCCTTTGGACAATTTCTACGTACCTAACCTAAGTGACTTAATAATTTACAAAACATCTTTTGAAAGGTATCTTTTGTTCTCAATGGAAAGAACACAGTGCTGACTTCTTCCATATACAAACCCAGAAATAATAATATAAAAGATGTTTTAAGTGACTATACCACATACAGTCAGATATAAAAGGACAAAGTTTAGAGGCCCAGAAATATTGACGAAATCATGGCCCAAGACTCTACTACAAAATGGCAAAGCAGTATCAAGGGAGATTTGTGTTTAAATATGGCAGACGAGAGCAGAAAAAGACTGAGAACAAATAACAAGGATTATTTGGAAAACTAAATGCACCAATACTCCTGTAGACTAGGAAGCTACAACAGGGCTCTCTGTGTTCAGATGTTAGAAGTGTTTAGGGTAAATTGCAGAGAAGTAGTCTATGGCCAGTGACACTAGGAAGGAACAGTTGCAGTTCAGCTCAGAAACTATCTACAAGGACACTTCATTAAACAATATGTCCTCATCAGTATGTCTCTTGAATCAAAAGAAGTAACAAAAACAGGCAGGCTGCTCAAATAGAAAGAACTGACTAGCAGGATTTCAGTTGCAAAGGAGTAGAGAATGAATTTGTATTTTTCACTCACTTTAAGAGAAAAAAAATCCCACAATTTTAACATATATGTTGTTTATTATCTTATGGTGAACATTATAAAAGTAAGGAAATAAATAGAAGAACTTAACCTTTAGAAACAGAGACAACAGAGCTAGAATTCGGGCAAATATAAATATTTTGGAAGAGAGTTGTTTTTAATCTAAGAAGAAAGAATTCACAGTTGCAAAAATGAAAATGTTATTTTAAAATGTATTATTTTAAAACATTAACTGGATGAATAGTATAACAGTTGCATGTGAAAAATGAATTTGGCAGCTAGAATATCAGGTTGAAGAAGAAAACTGAGTTAAGAAACAATGATAACCAAATCACTTATTTAAACTTGTCTAGATAAGAATTCATAGTGTAAGGAGGGGTAACAAATGGTAATTGGAGAAGAGAATACAGAATGAAAGGAAAATATAAACATTCTAAGAATGTTCAAACAGAAATTTATTGTCTCACAGTTTTGGATGCCGGAAGTCCATAACAAAGATGACAACAGAGCTATGCTTTCCCTGAAATCTGTAGGTGAAAATCTTCTTTTGCCTTCTTTCTGAATCTTGTGATTCCACGGAAATCACTGGCATTCTTTGATGTGGAGCTGCAGCAAATTCAATCTCATGCATAGAACTCCATATTCCTGTTTCCACTTATGAGGACACCAGTGATACACACATTGGATTAAGGGATCTCCCATGTCCACATGATCTTTTATGAACTTAACTACATTGACAATGCCCCTGTTTCCAAAGGCCACATGTCAATTTGGGACTTCAATATATCTTTTGAGGGGACATAGCTCAATCCAGGATCTATACCATTGTCATGGACCAGAAAAGTCAATATCATGCAGGTGCACTTCTGTCTAAATTTGTCCATAGATCTAATGCAATTTTAATCAAAATTTGAATAGGTTTTTATAAGAACATGATAAGATGACTTAATGTAGCAACTCAAAGGAACTGGGGTTTACAAAACAATAGTGAAAAAGACAAATAAAGTTAGATCATCTCTTTTGCCTAAAATTTCTTGGCCTAGTATAAAATTTAGTAACTGAAAGTAGTGTAAGGATAGACAACTATCAAGAGAAGACAATAGAACCTGGAAAAATATCTAACTCATGTCAGGTGAAATAATTTTTTGACAAGGGTATCAAAGCAATTTAATGAGAAAAGATGAGTTTCCAACCATTAATATTGAGGTTACTGAATGTGTATATAGGAAAAATTAAAACCCTTCTTCAAACCACAGATGAAATTAACAAATGGATCATAAATATAAAAGCTATAACTGGAAAGGAGAACATCAATAAGACTTTGGAGATCAGAATGATTTTTTAGAAAATCATTCAGTGCTTAGAAAGTATTGTATATAAAAGACAGTTGATAAATTGCACTTCATCAAAATTTAAAACTTTTTACTACTAAACCACAAAACCACCGATTAAGAGAAAATAGTCACAACACGTATCAGTGAGAGAAGACTCCTATCAAAAATCTACAAAGAAACCCAAATGTCAATAAGAAAGACAAAAAAAATTAAAATGAAGTAAGAATTTAAAAATAAAAACTTTTTACAGTGACAAAAAATACAGGGTATATTTTAAAAGTGCAATTGACTTCGAAAGATACTTCACAAGTTAAATATATTTTTTTACATCATTACTTGCTAGAAAAATATGAATTAAACTGACAATGGATGGCTTTATACATCAACTAATAGCTACATTTAAAAAGAATGACAATACTATGTTTTTGTGTATGAACCATCTGGATCTCACATGTATTACTGGTATGAGAGCAAAGTGTTAAAACTGCTTTTATATAAAACTGCCAGTTTCTTAAGCAATGAAACATACTGATCTAGCCTTTAGCTCCCATTTTTTAATTCAAGAAAAATGAAACTTATTACGTCCACAGGAAACCTTCTACACAAATTCATTTATTTATTTAAAAGCAGCATTACTTATAAATACCAAAAGCTGAAAATAGCCCAATATTGATCAATAGGAGATTGGATAGAAAAACTATAGAATGTTTATATTATGTAATACTGCTTAGCAACAAAAAGAATGAACTCCTGAATGTCCCATGTTATGATTAAATATCAAGAACAGAATGCCAAATGAAAGAATCCAGGCATAAAAAATATACATGTGTGATGTCATTTATATGAACTACTAAAACAGATAACAGAAAATAAGTAATGATAATAGGAAAGACAACAGTAGTTGCTTCTGAACTGGGGATTGGCTGGGAGAAGAACAGCATGATTTTTGGAGTATAGAAATGTTCTATATCTTGGTAGAACATGGGCTTTATTTCTATATGTTTGCCTAATTTTTGGGTACCAGGGATCGGACTCGGGACCTTGAGCTTGCGAGGCAGGCAGCAGAACCACGGAGCTAAATTCCGGGCCCTGTCTTTGCCTAATTTGACCCAACTGTTTCCTTAAAGTGTGTATACTTCACTGCAGGTAGATTATATCTTAGTTTTTAAAAAGAAGGGCTGAAAAATCAACATTAAATAAGCCTCATATTATTCTAAGGTTATAAAGACCACTGTGACCTTAGAATAGCTTCTGGAATACATTAGCAAAGCATTGTTTTTTAGCATGCTTTTAGTGAAAGTTGAGTATACAAAGAACTCTGAGACAATAGGAAGAATCTTATTGTATAAAGTGAAATAAACTCCAGGAGATTATGAAAAAGCAAGCTTTTACTTTTCCAATTGTGTGTGTGTGTGTGTGTGTGTGTGTGTGTGTGTGGTACTGGGAGTGAAACCCAGGACCTCACACATACTAGGCAAGTGCTCTACCATTGAGCTACACTCCCAGCCTTCCAATTATTTTTTCTTTCTTATCTCCACCAATTCTCATTTCCTATGGCCTCTCCAAGTTTACACTATCCGCCACTGCACATTCCACTGTGATGGGATTGCATTGTGATAAGGGTCAGGTTTGGTGCTCTGTTAGGAACAGTGCAGTGAAGAGTCACGTTGCATATTCTGATCTGGAAAGACAAGTGATTTACAAATTGAGAATGTATGGGGAAAATTATGCTAACAACCGATGACAGTACGAGATTTCTCCTTTTATCTCCTCTCCCTTTCAACTGTTATTTCCCATATGATCCTGTTATTTGCCCCCCAAGTTTTCTAGAGTAATGTACACAAAGAGTTGTGCAAAAAAGGGGTAGAGTAAGCCTAAAGCAGAAACTTGAGGGTAATACTATCATGATCAATATTAGCCATGGGTCTATTTCAAGATCAGGTCTGGTGGTGATCAATAGTGTTGGCAGCAGGATTAATAGGCTAAGAGGAAGGAGAATATTAAGGACAGAGAAAACTAAGTGTTATTTCTACTCTGTACTCTCACACTTAACTAAAAATACTTTTATGGCCAGATGTTTGAGTCCCCCCACCCCTGCAAAGCACACACCAAGAAATTCTGCAGCAGTCATCAGTTGGGTGTCCTTTAACTCAGTTTGACACTATCTACTTGTAATTACTATCAGATCCCCCAGGTTTGAAGCTGGGTCCCACAGACTGTCCCCACTTCAGATGCTAATCACAAACCCCATGTTGTGACCTCTGCTTCTGACAGACTGGCTGTAAATCAAGGTTCCTACAACTCTTTCTTAGTTTGCTAGAGTAGTTCACACAACTCACATACACTTTGCGTATATTTAACACTTTACTAACAGAAGATATAACACAGAATGCAGTTGAATAGCAAGATGAAGAGGTACGTTGGGTGAGGTTAGAGAGGTCCCGAGTAGGGGAGTTTTTGTCCTTATGAAGTTGGGGTGTGCAACCCTCCTGGCACACAGATGGGTTCACCACCCCAGAATCTTTCTGAATCAATCCTGTAGTTCAGGGATTTTTATGGACGTCTCATCACATTAGCATGATCTCATATTAATTCCATTGCCAGTCCTTCTCCTCCGAAGAATAGAGTGTGGTATTGAGTTCATAATCATGCCTTAGCCTTTCTAGTGACTAGCCTGCATTTGGGAGCTCACCAAGGATTACCTCCTTAGAACAAAGGATGCTCCTGTCACCCAGAAAATCCCAAGGAATTTAGGAGCTATGTGTCAGGCAACAGGATCAAAGACCAAATATTAGAACAAAAGATGCTGCTAGCATCCCTAGAGCTCAGGAAATTACAAAGATTTTTAGGAGCTCTGTGCCAGGAACTTGGAACAGAGACCAATATGTATATTTTTTGTTATTTCACAAAGACGCCTGAAGGAAGGAGTGGCAAGTAGAGATGAGGTATCATGTAAATCACTGGAACACCACTGAGAAAGTGAACCATTAGCCAGGTTATGTACATAACAATATGTATGCATGTATGTAATGTATTACGTGATGATACTAAAATTGGAGTAATCTGATCCAGGCAGACAGAAATAAATGTTTTTATTGTTGTCTTTTCATCAAATGGAAGAGGGGTGATATGTTGTTTAAATTAGTCTATTTCAGGCTGAAAACTGAGCCAATTTCAATGATTCAAGGTTTATATTCCATAGAATTTCACTTAAAATTAAAATATGGTTTCCAAATGCTTTACATGCTTTACTTGCTTTAGGCAAGTCTTCTGTCTCATCATCACAAACTCTCCTGTTTCTTCCCTCCCTCTTTCTTTCCTCTCTCTCTCTGACTCTGTGTCTGTCTCTTTCTCTGTCCCTACCTGTAAACAATAATTACGTATTATATGTGTTTACAGTTGACAACAGAGGGAAGAATTGATACTTTTTTATGCAAAAGGAAAAATCTTAGACTTGTTTTGTCATCTTCTAGTAATGTTTGTTTTTTAATGTTGTTGTGTTGTTGTGGGATCCACAATATGCCCCCAAGAAACTCGTTGCATTGAAGTTCTTGGTTACTGATGGGCTTTTGGAAAGTGGATCATGAGGGCTTTCACTTCATCCATGGATTAATCTGATGAGATCATGATTTGGTGACACGACTGGGAGGTGATAGAATCAAGAGGTGGGACCTAGTTGAATGCAGCGAATCATGGAGAAGTGACCTTGTGGATTGTATCTAGTCCTAGGCGCCTTCCTCTCTGAACTTGCCCTTTCTCTCTATTTCCTAGTTTCCATGAGATGAGATTTCTTCTGTCATGATGTTTTCATCTCTCCACAGGACTAAAAATAATGGAGCCAGCCAACCATGGATAGAAATCTCTGAAACCATGAGCCAAATTAAACCTTTCCTCATTGTGTGCATATATCTATATGCTATCATCATCAACATTTGTATCTACCACTACATATCCCTTATTTATCCCTCTTAATTGTCAAAAAAAAGAGAAAGAGGAAGTACAGAACTTTTGGAAAGCTAATCATTAAGATTTTTCAAAAATTAATAAAAGATCAGCAGATCCAAAAAGCTGAGCATCTCAGATAAATAAAAAATGCACGCACGCGCACACACACACACACACACACACACACAATCATAGTCAACTTGCTGAAAAGCAGAAACTTTGCACATGAAATTACAGTAAATATTAAAATACAGCTTTCACAGAAACTATGGAAGTGGCAAAAAAGTAAGATAGTAAGAACAGAAAGGAAAAGTAAACTCAGAATTCTGTACCCCCCAAATTAAACACATTTAAAAGTGAAATTTACATAGGATTTTTGCAGATAAAGCCTTAGAAAATTTATTCTTAGCAATTCTATAATATTAAAAAAGTTAGAAGTTAAAATAAATAATATTTTCTGGTAGATGAAATACAACAATGGATGGAAATTTAGATATAAAGATAACCAAAGTTGATAAATGGATTGAAAGATAATGTTTCCTATATTTAATCTCAAAGATGATTGTTAAGACCAGGGTTATAATCTTGTTACAATGTTGGTAATAGTTGTAAAATTAAAATTCATGATAGCAATAAACTAAAGGATGAGGTAAAAAATAGAAATATATCATTCTAAGGTTTTAAAACATGTAATGTTAGAAGAACATTTAAAGGCAAACTCTGATAAGTTAAACATGTAACTTAGGAAGACCAAAAAAATACAATAAAGAAATATAACTAATAAATTTTGAAGTCACAAATAGAAAAATTTAAAAATTCAATTAGCCCAAAAAAGTCAGGAAAAAAATCAAACAACAAATACCTGAAATGAAAGTAAAATAATTAGCAAGGTGGTAATGATAAATGCTATCATAACAATAATTATATTAAACATAAATGATCTACACACCCTAATAAAAATGCAAAGATGATCTAATTCAGAGATGGCAAACATTTTAGAGATGAGTGCCCAAACGGTAACTTAAAACCTATTTATTTATCACAAAGCGCCAACACTGCAATTAAACTTGAATACTGAGGTTTTAGTTTAGAAAAAACAATTCATAGATTAACATCTATTGTCTTAAAAGAAAAACAAATAAAATGCGTACCATATGTTCCCCACCACTGATCTAGCAAAGTGCCAACAAAGGGAAAAATGAGTGTTCATATATTGATGGTAGAAATACAAAATGACACCATTGTTGAAGAAAATAATTTGGTAGTTTCTTATAAGTTTTAGCATAACATATACGCCCTGTTTTCCCAATAATCATACTGCCACACATTTATTTGAAAAAATGATATTTCATATTCACATTAAAAACCTATAGCTGAAATGTGGAAACCATCCAAAAATTCATAAATGGGTGAATAAATAAATAATAGTACATTCCTACAATAGATTACTACTCAGTAGTAAAAAGAAGCAAGTCACTAATACAAAAACATTGCTAATTCTCAAAGGCATTATTCTGAGCAAAATATTTGTTCCCCAAAGAGTACATACTGCATCATTCCATTTACATGATATTCTCCAAAAAACGAAACTATATGCCAGGGAAACAGATCAGTAGTCGCCAGAAGCTAAGGGAGGAGGAGTGGGTGATGAAATTGCTGTGTATCCTGATGATGGTAATGGTTACATAAATCTATGCATGCTTTAAAATTCATAGAACTATAAAATAAGTCAATTTCACTATAGGTTTATTCTTAAAAATTAAACAATAAAAATAATAAAATCAATTAACACTAAAAAAGGTAAATCTTTACAACTAGAAAAGGAAGTAAAAACACCATTAACCAAACATCTCCTTGGAAAACTACTTTCTATAGGAAGATCACAGATCCTCATATTGTATCTTTTCTCACAGCAAGCCTCAGAATGTGCTCTGGTATATGGCTGTAATTTCAGTTGGATCTGTGTGTTAGTAACTATAAGTAGATGGCTAAGTAATGAGCACCATTTCTTACATACTCCTAATATCTAAGTAAAGCATAAAGCTCAGTCAGAAAAGGAACTGATATTGCCCTAATGGAATATATCACATTTTGTTTTCATTGTAGATGGCCATCTTGCACAGATTGCTTACAGAGATATTTTTCTTTCTTGATATGGCATTCTAGGCAAGACTGTAATGTCTGTATGTATTAACGTGTTATCTTTGTGAACTCTGTGTGTGTGCATACCTGTGTGTTGCCTATGCTGTGCATGCTTGCTCTAAATACTAGACAAATTTATTTCTCTGCACTGTATCTGCTTTGACACATTTTAAAGGAGTTTAGACCTAAAGTGTCAACAGATGCTGACAGCAGATGCTTCTGCTTTGGAAGCCCCTACCCCTCATTATTCACCACCTCCAACTAGTCTACCCCATTATACTGCAGTTTTAGACCCTAAGAGTATACTGGGAGATACCTAAGAGTATAGGTCTGAGACTATTAGGGTAAGAGGAATAAGTCATTGGGGACCATATTCTTATGGATGTGATGTTCTTTAAAGAAAAATTTAAGGAAAAATAAAGAAGGGAAAAGAAAAAATATGAGAAAAGGAAAAACAATGGAAACAAAGACTTTGTAAATAGGGAAGGGAGGAGTGGGTGAAGGGAGGGAAGGGGAAGGGAAAAAAATTAGAACCAAGATACTACATGTAAAGGTACAAGATCCCAATGATGAATGTAACTGTATTCTATACACAAATAATGAAAAAAAAGAAAAATGTAAGGACATTTTGAAGAAGTTAGAAGAAGGACAAGAGAAACTCACTCTTCTCTGCTAGGAAGGAGCAATTGGGAAAGACTCATAAGCTGTACAGCTTTGTTTTATATCTTATGTGTTAGTTCTCCTTAGTGAACAGCAGTGTTTCATTAAATTCTGAGACAGTTCTCTGTATTGGCCATCTTTCCCTTGCTAGGTCAAAATACCTGCCATCCACAACTTAAAGGAGGAGAGGTTTACTTGACTTGCTGTTTTAGAGGTTTCAGTTCATGGTCTGCTCCCACAAAGGCAGAAATACCATAGTGGAAGAGTATGACTGAGGGATGCTGCTTACCCCATCGCAGCCAGGAAGCAGAAAGTAGAGGAAGAAACAGACAGAAAGGGCTTGGGGATCAGATGTCATCCACAAGATCACCTCTTCCCCATAACCCCACTCCTCCAGCTTGGTCCACATCATACCAGGCCATTCAGCTAAATACTCATCGACACTGGTGAGGCTGGTCCCCTAACAATCCACCAGATCTTTTAATCCCATTAACTTGTCCAGATTAACCAGTTCCTGTATTAGCGTTGTGTAACAAGGAAATAACGACAACACAGCAGGCAGGAAGAGGATGAGAGGACAGTACTATACTCACTCTTGAACTGACACCATGTATGGAAGCAGCATCCTGTGGATGTCAGGTGGCCAGAGCGTTCTCAGCAGGACTGGAACTACAGACAGCTGCTTGGTGTCTATCTCCAGGAGCTCACCTCAGACACAAGTTCCATTTCCTAAATGTACACAGCAACACTTCTCAAGGGACTTTCTACAGATTTGGAGAGTTTTATTTTATTTTACTTACTTATTTATTACTGTGTTGGGGGGTTGAACTCTTGTGTGTTCTAGACAAATGGTTTGCCACTGAGATACACTCCAATCCTGTACTAGGGACATATCAAACATAGTTTGTTAGGTTCTACTTTAGACATGTTGAATCAAAATATTTGAGTGCAAGACCTGGAAAAATGAATTTTAGAACATGGTTCCAGGAAATTCTCAAACAAAATAAAGTCTGAGGTTTTCATTTTCAGGGTGACCTTTCAGAGTCAGTGGGCAACCTGACCATTGGCCTCTTTTTCCTTCTCCTCCTCATTTTTGATCTTTTTTCTTTCCTTTCTCTTCTTCCTTTCTTCTCCATCCTCCTTTCTGTTTATCTCCTCTTCTGCCTCTCTTCATCATCATTATTATTACTGTCATTATCTTTACTAGAGAAATGAGAGAGAGGGATAGGGATTTTTCTACAGCAGGCTAATTTAGTTGTGAGTCAAAGGTTTTGAAAGAGCTATGAAAGGTGGTATTGCCCAGGGCCCTAGCTCTACACTAATTAGAGATAAAAAAAAATTACAGGATTACATGACCCCAAAGAAAATACCATCTCTATAATTAGAGATGCTGCCTCCAGTCAACTGCCACCATGGAAGAACTGTTTATAAACTGTTGTGAAGCAAGTTTCTCCCCCAGTGAGGAAGGTCCACATTAGTTATGTGAACCTAGTAAATGTACCCTTCAGCAAAAAGAATATAGTAATAATTCAGTTTGTTTTCATGTGTCATCATTTTCATTAAGTTTTATTCCCTGAGCATGTTACTTTAATGTCTGAATATTTTATAATCTGGAACATATTCCAAGTATTTCAGATTGGATAGAATTGATTTAACATTATAAAATGCTTTTTTCCTTTGAGTGACTTAGATTATAAACTTTGACATTATCCTGGGAAGTTTTACTACATGTTTAATTTGATATTTCACACTTTTGAATGGTTTAAATGTACTATGGGTCCTGACAGAAAAAAGTAATAAAAAGTTGTAATAGTTGGACTTAGGGAGAAGTTTTATTCTTCTAAATGTGCGGTTTTCCCTAAGTCAGGTGCAAAATTCCTCATTAATCTATGCTTTGCTTATAAAAATATGCATTCATCCATTGCGTTCAGCTGTCTTACAAATCTATAATTTGTAAGACAAATCTTTTCAATATAATTGTAGATAATTTTATAAAAATAATCTGTTGTGTTAGAGAATATTGGTTTGGTGACATCCATTTTACTTTAAAATATATCAAATTGGCTCCCTTTTATATACTCCATAAAGTATTCAATAAATGAATTTTTTATACAAATTTTCAAAACCTGTATATGTTGAGCCCCAGGTACTGCGCATAAATTAAGTCTTTATCACAGCACCCTACAGTCTATTTATCTTCATTTTACTGTTAAAGATATTGAAGTTCATGGAAGAGAAGAACTTTCCCCAGCCTACCATAACCACTAACTTCAGCAGCTAGGTCTCAAGTCACTTGTTTGACCCTAAAACCTTTAGAGCTCCCAATTTGCCAGTGACTTTGCAACCACAGGTAGCACTGACATAAATCAGCCTGTTCCACTGCAAATTTGCTTATGTGTATCATTTTGAAACCAAATTCAAATATTTTAAAATCCTCATAACATTCTACTACTATTATTCAATAAAGGATGGAAATACTGCTTAATGTGTTTTATGAACACCACTCCTAAAAATAAAAAAGAATAAAAAAGCATGAAAGAGCTCTACTGTAGACTTTCTTGAGTTAAAAAAAAATCCAATAAGTTCCATAGTATTTATTTTGTATAAAATATAAGAATATAATATTAGTAAATATGTTTATAAATTTAAAATATTACTATTTAAAATTACAATTGAGAGAACTAGATTGCAAGAGTATGACTATCTTGATAATTATCTTAACTCTGCCTTTTTAATCTTTAAAATTGTTTTATTAGTAATTATTGCAGTGTTTTTCTAGCAGAAAAAGAGATGGCATCCCCAGTTTTATTTTGACAAAAGTCATGGGTTTTTAAATTATGGGATTATTTTCAAGATAATGCACATTCAATGTAGTTTAACAGTGGGTTCTTGCCTCTTTAAAGAACCTTAGTGAATCAATCATGTTTAGGAGGGATGCACTTAGGTATGACTCAGTGGAGCTGTGAAGATCTTACTTGATGCTCTTCTCCTCAGTGGGGAGGGTAAAGACAACATGGAGATGAATATGTAACTTGAGACTTCAGAGTAGCTTTTCATTCCTCAAAGTTATTTCTGTTTCTAAAATCTCTTTGATGAAGGGCCGGGGATTTAGCTCAGTGGTTCTAGTGCCTGACGCGCAAGCGCAAGGTCCCGAGTTCTATCCCCAGTACCAAAAAAAAAAAAAACACTCTTTGATGATTTAATTTACAAATTTCTACTCATTTTTATATTTCTATTTTCCAATAAGGTAGTAAGATTAGATAAATTGTTAGATGCATAGCAAGTCCATGGCAGAATTGGGATTTTTTTTTTTACCCAAATTTAACTGCAAAGCCTGTGTATTTTTAGGTTGACCTAGTTGCTTTTATTTCAATCCACTAATATTGGGTTTAAACCATGATATAGCTATTTTGCCCACTTAGGGTTTTATTTGTTAGTTTTAAATAGTGTGTGTGTGTTACAAAAAACACAGTCAGTTAATTTTGCTTAAAACAGGGCATTTACTATAAGACTAAATTGTGAGAGGAATTTGCTTTTTTTTTTTTTTTTTGTACTGGTTTTGTTTCTGGTCAGTTCTTTAGATGCTGAAGTTTGGGATATCAAACAGAAACTATTTGCACATGAATAATCAATCTTTTCAATAGAAAATAGAATGTATCCCATGAAGCTACATAGTATATAGGACAGAGCGAATATGGAAAAAGCTCATGCTAAGTTGACAAATAGCTTCAAAATGTTTCTTAGCAAACCAGGGAGCTTCTAGCTGAAGCCATTTAGTGTTCCTTTTTGACTAGAAAAGCTCACTTATCTCAAACAATAAGTTTCAATGAATCTATGAACGTCACCAATTTCATATTGTGTGTTTTGTTTTTAAACAATGTGTTCTGGTGTTCATTTCTCTTTTACTATCTGTGTTTATGTCTCATTAGGCCATACAGGAAATCCGTTACTTGTTTATATTGCTGTGCCTTGGGAAAAGACAAAGAAACAACATTTTTTCTAAAACAATTTCACATTTTTTCAGTTTCTTGTTATAATCTCCAAAAATTACCTTGCAAAGATTTTTTTAAAAATCTCTGCCTTTACAAAGAATTGTCATTTAGCCAATTTGAATTTCTTTAAAAAAAAATCTAGTTGAAAGAACCAAAGTCATATTGGATAATTTCATTTAATTTTGGAATATTTTGGTAAGACATTTTTATTATATACTTTATTCAGGAAAAAACTACAGCGGGATTCTTGTGGAAGTAAAGTGAAAGAAAGGACACAAGCTTTTTTGAATAATTAAATACTTACTAAATAATCTTTCATCCAAGATATTGCCTTTTTCTTTCTATAGACTGCTTTTTGTTCAAGCAGTCCTCAGAAAAATACTGCTTCCTGTTATGTCTTTTGTTCACTTATGCTTGGCTCCAGTTATCTTAGCCTATCACCCAAATTAATAAACAGCCATATTTCACATGCTTTGACTGTTTATGCATTTACATTTCTTTTTTTTTCACTTTTTATTTACTTCTGTATTTGTCCTCTTTTTAATATATCTCACTCCCTGTGGAGAGAGGGACTTTGTATTCCCTTGATCTTCAAACTTCAGCTTAAGAACCTGCCTATATATGGTATTATCTTCCTTTATTAATTTAAAAAGAAAAAAAAATGGTTCGTGTTCTTGAGGCAGCAGAAATTATTCAAAGAAAAAGGTAACCACTTTGTAAGAGACTTACAACAAAAGACTTATAAGAGACTTGATTATCAATTTGAATCACTGGATTGTGCCTTATCTTGCTAGAAAAATGTTAGGATAGAGTCTTCCGAACAAGAAGTCACAGTAACCATTACAGGCTCAAGTCACTTGATGCAGATATAAATTTAAAAGACAGAACTACATTAGAAATCCATCAGAATTCTAATTTCACACATGCACAAGGCCTGTGTATTCAGTCATGAGAGTTTATATAATATAAATCCTACTAAACTTAGCCAGTTTTGTTCTCTTCAAGATGGATAATGTGTTAGCAATATAACAGAGGGATTTTGTGCCATGTAAACCAAGAATTCAGAATGCAAACCACTGGACCCACAGGATAGGTTTGTTTTATCTGAACTTGGAAGAAAAGGACCTATGAAAACAAACCAATTTGCTTCCAATCCAAATTATCAACTGGAGAGATTCTTCAACAGAATAGCAGAAACAGATGTGAATGTCTTTTCTCTATGACTGAAAGCCAGTAAGTGATTTCTTGCCATTTTATCCCTTTATGATAAAACCACACGCACCCATCCATACCAGGAAAAAGAAAAGCCCAGAAGAAATATGACACCATTTGACTCAGTTTCCCCCCCCTTCTCTGTAGATACTGAACATATTATCAGGTCTCTTAACTGTATATTTTAGACTGGCAAAGTTTTTAGAATATTGTTTCATTTTGACATATCAGTCTGCAGGAGGAGCTTGCTTTCTGAGTTTTGAAGTGTTGGCATAAGGTATTATTCTACTTTTTAAAGAGCTCATATAATAATTTTATATACAAAAACAACTTAACTTTCTTTAAGAATTTCTTTTCCTGAGGCCTATAGTTTTTAGAAGGGGCTAATGTGCTAATTTTGAATCTGTAGAAACATGAGTTCAAATTTGGCCCATAGTAAGCAACAATGTTTGGCCTGGTCTCAAAATATCCTCTAGGTTTCTGCATCATTATAGCCCACGCAAAACTCAACATCGTGAATACAACTGGAAACATATGCTGGACAAAGATCTCAGATTAGAGTAGAGGAGATAGCCAAATACTCTCAATATCTCACTATTAGAAAACCAAAACTTATCATGGCTGTTGAAATGCAAAGTCAGGAAATGATTTGAGACTCATAGATTAGGGGGAGCAGGCCAATAGGTTATATAATTCTATTAAAAATCTGAATTTTTAAAAAACTATGCTGTTCACTTACATTTACCACTATTTGCCTATTTGGGTTGGTCCTTCTCTGAAGATAAATTCATGGAGACATATCTCCAAAAGCACATAGGTTGTATGTTTTAAATTGGTGCAAAATGCCTTGCATCCTATGAACTTAAACACAACCACAAATGTTCTGGAATGTGGAAAAGGGCTGTGTTTAAAAATACTAGAAGGTAGAAGAGTCACAGCTTAAAGCTACATGGAATCACTTTCAAAAACTTTCTTGCCTTGTTTCTTGCAACTCATTTCCATTCATGCCCCATCCTTTAAAAAAGAGTGAGACAGAAAAAAAATCTCAAATATTTGTATAACAAAAAATATTTCAACAATATATTAAACCTAAAATCATTTATCAAAATGATTGTTTTTGAGTCTGATATTTGTCTTAGGTGTAGAATTCATCATGTTACATTATCTTATGAAGGGACCTGTATTAATCAGCTTTCCAGTACTATAACAAACACCTGAGATAACCAATTTATACAGATAAAAGGTTTCTTTGGACTCACAATATTGGCAGTTTCAGTCTTCACTGCTTTGAGTCAGGTGGTGCATCCTGGACAGAGTAAATGACAGAGCATGGCTAGTCACCTAATGGAGGGAAAGAGAAAGAGAGAGTCAGGAATCCCACATTCCCTGAAACAACTCCAGTGGCCTAAAATCTCCCAACATGCTCTACCTCCTAAAGTTTCCATCACCTTCCCACAGCTCAAAGCTGGAAAACAAACTACCCATACCTGGATCTTTAGGGCTCAGTGAAGATCCAAATTATAGTGGTATCTTAACTCTCAGATAAGCTGTTAATAATTATACCCACTTTTCTGATTGACATTTCAATTTTATATCATTATAACAATTTGCAAGAAATCTATACTTCATGTGACAAGAATATTTAAAGAACAATGGCAATCTTTCTGAATAATTTGTTCTTAGAAAAAGAGGTCGAACATGGATGCCTAAGAGTTCATGTGTATGAAGGTCCATTTAGGAGTAAGAGTAAAGAAGAAAATAGGACAATGCAACCTCACCAAACCATTTCACCCAAAAAGGTGACACCAACAAACACCTTCAATAAAGTAGTAAATTGATCACCCATGATTTCTGATGGAGAAACTATGAGCAGAGTTGAGCACTCATATGGAAAAGCAGTAGAAAAATGTTTCTGAACAATACTCGCAAGTCAAGTTCTGCCTAGTTAGGTTAAATACTGAGCCAGATAGCAACACTTTCCTTTTGATAGCCTCAAGTACCTTTGGAAAAAGCTAGGTCGCTGTTATAGTTTGGATATAAATGTCACCCAAAAGTCTCCTGTGTTCACAGGTGGGCCTTTTGGAAAGTGATTCAAGCATGGAGGTGTTGTTACACTCAATGGAATCCACTGATGTTCATAGCTGAATATGCTGTTAGGAGGTGCGGGCCAGTTTGGAAGATGGGGGTCACTAGTTGTGTGCCTTCAGAGGCTGCATATCTCTTGGCTGGAGTCTTTTCTTTCTGCTTCCAGGCTGGCATGAATTGAACAGCTTTCTTCTGGCAAACCTTTCTTCCACACCACTACTGTCTTGGAGCGAGCTGACCACATACTGAGCTCTCTGAAACCATGAACCAAATAATCCTCACTTCCTTTATATAATAGATGTCAGATATTTTTTCACAGAGATAGGAAAGCTAACTAATTCAGTACGCTGCATCAACTTCCACCCTTGATGAGGACAAAGTAGAAAGAAATGGAGATATGAAGGAATTGCAACAATGAAATCCACCAAAAGCCTTCATAGTATATTCGCACTTCTTTAAAGAAAGCCCAAGGATGCTTAAAGTGGACGCTGCTGAGGCTTCAGATTTGAGTTAGAAGAAAAGCTGGTTAGTAATTCCAGGCTAAAATTGAATAGCAGGCAAAAATTTAGGGTCCACACAAACCCCAAGGAAATTTAAAGCTAAAGAGAAGGAAAATCATTGAGTCTTAACTCCTAACTTCTTACTCAAGGATACAAGTTGGACAAGAGACAGAGACCATTCCAGACACTACATCCTCCAGTTCCACATTCAGGGTTATTTAGACCTTACCATCATGTCCACGTGAGATCATGGACACTGAGTGGATCAAGCCAAAAGCAACCTGGGTAAGCCCTGGATAGTGGAAGGTTAATGCTACATGGCTTTGTGTTTTGAAGTTTCCAATAAATACAGTGTCCACAATCTTAGATATCTCATATTTATTTCAGTTTCTTTTATATGGTACTACAATATGCTTGATTTCTGTAGTTTTAGGAAGTTGAAAAACTGCCATTTCAGAAAAAAACACATATAGGAAATATAGTGCTGAGTAAAGGAAAAGATATTTCACAAAGAAAGTTTCCTCAAGAATCACTTTGCTGCTTAAGTGTTTGCTAAATAATCTCTAAATACTTTAAATTTTGCTTACATCAGCTGCAGACAGTTTTCAGCAAAGGCCAAGTGAAATAGCTCTGTCCATCCTGAGGTACATTGTAAATCCCAACATCTGTCCTGATGACTACCTCTGCTGTAGCTTGGATGTGTCCCCCAGAAAGACTGAGTTGGAAACTTCATCCCCAAGGCACCATTGTTGGGAGATCAGGCCTGATGTGAGGTGCTAGGCCAAGGGACTCAGTCCTCATGAATGGAGGAGGAGTAGGTCATCACAGAAGTGGGTCCCTTATGAAAGGACAAGTTCTAAGGATGAACTGATGCAAGAAAACAAAGGGAGAAGACTTTTAAAAAGAGCGTGAAACATACTTAATAGCATGAAAATGTCTTTAAAGGTCATGAATATTTCCATAGCTTTTTTGAGATATAAACCCCATATCCAATCCTCACAGGCAAACTAAACCAACAGACTCTATGGGATTTTTTTACTGTATTTTCACCACAAGTCTATTTTCTAAAATACCACTTATTTCCTCAGATGAAATAATATACATATATTGCTGATATCTTTCTTACAGAGGATTATGTAAAATACAATGTATAGATGAAATGTATAGACTAAATTATCATTTCCCTAGGCTTTCCATCTCACTTAATTCTTTTTTTCAATTGATGAAAAATAACAGGTACTTCAACAAGAGCACTAAGGTGGAAAGCAGAACATCTAAGTCCCTGTGCTAGTTCTGCCATTAATTAGCTGAGACAGAAAGTCATATTAATTTGTCTATATTAATTTCCTTCTCCTTAAAATGACAATGTTAAAACAGTTCATTTCTAAGGTTGCTTTGTACAGTGTGGGGGTAAACAAGTTAACTTCTGAGACTTTCTAGCTTTACCATTCACAGATTATAATTTCTTAGTTCTTCAACACTGGTATGAATTTTTCACTACCTGTTCCAGTCATAAAGACAAGTACTTTGGGAAAGAACTGTAAATCTGCTATATGACTCTGGGAAACAGCGTTTTGTTTTATACTTTTGTGTAAAACTATTTTGACTGGTTGGTTTTAACCTTATTTGGGAAATAAAAATCATAGAATTAACTATTTTAAACCAAATTAAGTACTGAATCCCATTTGAATCGATGGAAATATGCTAAAGGAAGAAAAGACTATATGACATAGTACAACATATAAATTCCCACCTCTGTGAAACCTATGGTTAGAGCCTGTGATTCCATACATTCTGTTTAGAGAGCATTTTCCAAAATGCAAACATAGAACACATTCCTGTGTGTGCATGTGTGTGTGTGTGTGTGTGTGTGTGAGAGAGAGAGAGAGAGACAGAGAGACAGAGAGAGAAAGAGAGAGAGAATAGTATGTATATATTATAGAAAATAAAAATTAGAACACCCTTTTGCTCTGGAGATCTGAACCCTAACAAACTGCTGAATAAATAAAAAAGCTCTGGTTACAAATAGGCTTTTTCTACTCAGAAAAATAAAGTCAGGTGTTCTCATATTGAAGTTACTAAGGTCTTGGGTCAAATATCTAGTTGATGGTTTGCCCTGCTTTTATTGAGAATTTGTTGTATTTCCCAAATTTAGACTCTTAATAATGTATCTAGTGTTGCCTCTTAGAAAATTATTTTAGGAGTATGACCTCTAACCAAAGATTCTGAGATTTATGTTGATTTTAAAAGATAAATTAAAAGATGTACTCTGCTATCATTTGTTCAGTTCTTGTGATTTTTATTTAAAGAAAGAAATGACACTAAAATGGTTAAACTAGAGCCAAAGTACTTTTTTAAATTCTTTTATTGGTACATTGTAGGTATACAACACAATTACATTTCTCATTGGGAATTGTACCTTTACATGATGCATCTTGGTTCTT
>NW_004624853.1:3185841-3210697 GCF_000247695.1 Heterocephalus glaber | reverse complement strand
CTGATTTCGTTTTTCCCAGATCCTCTTTTGTTGCCAGTTCAGAGAGTCCAGGTGGTTGAGTATCAGATTGTTCCATCTTATTTCCCTTTGGGGTTGCTGTAGGTGATCTGGAAGACCATTTTTAAGGCTTGTTTGCAAGTCTTCTCATTTCCACGGGGGCATGGGGGGGGTGCTTCTGGCACCCATGCAGCTCACCTTCTTTGCCCTAGGAGCATGGAATGGCGGCGGGGGTGCTTCTTTCTGGGTGCTGGGACCAGCTCACCTTCTCTGTCCTAGGAGCATGGAATTGTTGGAACCAGCTTCGGGAGTCAAGCAGTGAAACCTCTTCTACTCCTTTTCACGGATGGAAGTTGACATTGCTGCATTCTGGCTTCCAGTTGCCAATGAACAAGGACCAAACACCAACTTTGATATTTTGTTGGGTGCATGTGGGAATCAGGAGCACAGGAGTTTAGGGTAATGTGGCCTCAGTGTCAGTCCCTGAGGCTACTTTGTGAAAGCTTTGAATATGAAGTCAAGGGCTGCAAGGACTGCAGCACAAGCCGACCCCCACAGTACCCTGCAAGGCCTTGGGGCTGGGCTAAGATAGCCTTGAAGAAAGGGACCAACTCAGTTTAGTAAGTAGAATTAAAAGAAGTCAGTGATGGCAGAAATCTAGAAAATAAGTGTTCTGAAAGTAAATGAAGGTCAACTTCTTAAAGTAATAAAGGACTAATCAGACAAAAGAAGTTGTGTAATGCTTTACCTTTTATTTAATTTTCACATCATGCAAATGTCGCAGAACTCTAGTAAGATAGGCAAAGCAGATGTCATTTTTCTCAAGTTCTAGGGAAGTTATTACATTCTAAAAAGTTAAGTAATGATCCAAGATCACACATTAAGGGTCCACATGTTCTGATTCTTGCTCGTTTACTTCACAAGTCATTGCTGTGGTTGTCCTAAATAAACTTCAACAAGTACAAATACATGCCATCATTGTAGGAATTTAATTGCACACATATTTGGGCAATATATAAATAGTTCAAATTCTAGAAGTTCTCTGAGAAATTTTATGTTGTCTAAACCAGAACTTTTTAAAGGGCTTAATTCTGACTAAGGTGTTATAAAGTGAAACTATTATGCAGCTACTAAAAAGACACCTAAGGAAAATTGTAGGAAGCAAAATAAATAAATAAATATCCCCAAAACCAAAAACACTTCATTTGAGGATTGAATTTTGAGGTTATGTCAACTGGAGATTTATAACAATACTTCCTTATTCTAAAAACTGTCTAGGCGAAATAAATTAGACCAATGAGTAAAAATTTGGATTGTGGTAGTTGTTGGAATTAGAGGGTACCAAATAAATGACATCTCTTTTCCCTGAATTATGAAAATTTGAAAGAGCCTGTCAGCTGCAGATGAAAGTCCCAATTTATGAAAGGACTACAATAAAGGATATGGCTGAGAATATTCAGCCAATGGGATTTTTGCCATTTAGTATCAAATCTTTCTAGATCTAGGCCTTATGAAAACATGTATCAGTAATACCCAGTATTGTTCCATTGTTCTATTTAGATAGGAAAGAAAAGAAAGGAAAATCTTCATATATGTAGCCTTTAAATAGTTCCTTCCCTAATTAAGAGGTGTTAACCAATAGATGTCATATCCACCAAAGAAAGGAAGGGACAAGGAGAAGTGAGAAAGGGGTAGGCCAATAAGCCAGAACTGTCACTCTACTGTTGGTATTCCTCTTCAAAATAATCTAGTGACAAAAAGGATCCCAGACTTGTCCTTATCACCTACAGCTCTATCCTACAGTGAGAAGATTGAGCTAAAATGAAACATGCAGCTGGATAAAAATAAGATAACATAAAATCCTACAGAGGCTCAAAAGGAAGGATGGTTTTGAATGGGCACAACTGAACACACAGCAACATACAAATGATCTTGGATTCTCTTAGGGAACATATATTTCATCTTTTACCAAGTGGCTGACCACCAAACTCCTGTCCCAGGCCTTGCTTTCTTCATGACATTTAATATTGCCTGGATATGATACCAACACTTTTTTCAGTCCCATAAAGCACATCAAGTTGAAAGAACCGTATGTGAAAAACCCTCATTCAGGTAACCAGTTCCAATATTTCAAGGCAGATACTGATTTAATCTCTGCTAAACTTTTATTTTGTAGAAAAAGAACTTTAAATTTTTTTCCTTAAAAGCTGTAAGTCACGCCTTTAACCTGATTCTAGAAATTGCAATAATGTTCCTTGAAATAAATACAATATAAAATTACTGCAAAATATGGCTGGGGCAGATGCATGGGAGATAATAGAAGAAATAGTCAAAATAAAGGAAAGCATGGAGAAAAGCCATCAACAAATTCAATCCCTCAAATTGCTAACAACAAAATTTAGGATAGGGTTATAGTTTTACCTTTTCTTTCTCTGACCATATCACAGGCTGACCAGTGTAGACTGTGATTAATTTAGTGTAGACTATAACAAATACATACTTGGGTACCTAAGTGCAACTCAGGGAAAATAGCAATATAAATCTCCAAATCAGTAAGAATTGAAATTATTGTTGGAAAATTTTCCTGCCTTTTGAATTTCAGCACTGAGAAATATAATCCATGTATTTCAAATCTGTCATGGTTAATTGAAAAGATTCATAAATCTGCATTTATTAAACACATTGTGTTTTAACAGAAAAAAAAAAAAGCACTTTCCTCATAAACTCCAAAACATTTGTTTTGTGTTGGTGGTTGTTGATGTGTACTGCTTTCGCTACCCCTATTTTATTTGTAAGAAATATCTTTCCTGATAGTTTCTTTCGTTTGGATTTGGGTTTTTTCTGTTTGATTTTTTTTTTTAGTACTGGGGGTTGAACCTAGGGCCTTCACACTGAGCTATACCCCCAGCAGCTCATTTTATGTATTTTATTTTGAGACAGGTCATGCTAAGTTGCCCAGGATGGGGTCAAATTTGTGATCTTCCTGCCTCGGCCTTCCAGAGTTTCTCTACTAGCTGTTTTTTTTCAGTGAGTATCTGATAGAGAAAAGTCATGGCTGTTGGATTTTTATAGGTGCTATAAAGTCAAAATATAAGAGTCAAAGACAATGTTTTTCATAAACCATATTGAAGGGTATCTTGTTTACAACCTGCACATCTCTCGGAGCACATCAGCTAACTGTACTCAATTTCTGTATAAAGTCTTAATTAGAGTTAGTGAAAGCCAAATGATGGCCTAGTTCTGTGCTTTACAGCATGGGCCCTGGGACAGTGACATTACACCTGCAAAAGTACTCTACATTCGGTTTGCTAACAATGTCTACTTTCTGAAGATTAACTCATTCTGCATCTCTATACATCAAAACACACAACTCAAATTGCCATCTGAGCTCTAGTAATATGATATTCTATACCTTGTGTTGTGGCTTGTGTTTAGATGTCTCCCAAAAGCTTCATGGTTTCTCAGAGGTGGCTGAATCTGGAGTGTGTGATTGACTCGGGGTGGGCCTAGGGCCAAGGGCACTAGGATTGAGAGTGTAAGTGTCACCTGCCCTAAGTAGTCTGAATAAGATAAAAGGAGCAGAAAGACACTCTTAATGTCTCTTGTTACTTTTGCTACCTTGTGCGTGCCATGTTGTTTCTCCTCTGCGATGCCTGTTTGCTATCCCTGCCTTGGAGTAGGCCAATTATGAACTGAAATCTCTACAAACTGTAAGCCAAATAAACTCCTTCCCCCTTTAACTTTGGGTGTCAGGTATTTTGTCTCAACAACAAAAGAAAAGTAACTAACATGCTGATTTCGAGTCAACTACAACAATTAAATTCTACCTTGTACCCTGCATTTGGCTCAGTTTTGAAGGAAATATGAAAACCCTTTAAACATAGTCCCTGATTCTTAAAAAATAAATCAGCACAGTTTGAAAGAAAAGACTCATTTATAAATGAAACAGCAGTAGAATTGCTAAACTTCTGTATATTTTACTGATCCTATGAATTGCTTAAATATATTTAACAGATTTTCTGTATCTGAACTAAGGATATTGTATACTGCTATGTTTTGGATAAGTTTCCCTAAAGGCTCACGTGGAAAGGCTTGGTCCCCAGCCTTTGGCACTACTGAGAAGTAGTGGAATCTTTAAGAGATGGTGGGAGTTCTTAGGTCATTACGAGCATACTTTTGAAAGGAACAGTGGGACTTCAGTGTTTTCTTCTCTCTTTTTCACATCCCAGCCATGAGATGAATGGCTCTCTCTCTCGGCTGCATCCTTCTGCCATGATGTGCTGTCTTCACATACCTGCCCCCAGAAGTTTAAAAGCAATGGGGCCACCAATAATAGACTAACACTTCCAAAACTGAGCCAAAATAAACTTTTTTTCTTTCTAAGTTCACTATCTCAGCTATTGGTTCTATAATGGAAAGCTACTCAACACATCCACTACCTTATTTAATCCTCTAAAATAAGTATTGTTATTATTATTGTTAGCTTTATTTTTTTTAAATGAGCAAGCAAGACATTGAAACAAATCTGCCTAATGTCATTCAGCTAATAACCACAAAGTTAAGACTAAGACATAGACTCCTTGATCTCCTCTGCTCAGACCCTCAATTACTAGGGGATGGAGACTGGCAGGAGAAAAACAGAAGGTTCTGGGATTTTAGGTAAGCAAAACTCTCTAGATTTCATATCCAGGACTGGAGACTGAAACCCATTCTTTGGCTGTGACAGAGAGGCCAGCACCAGGTCAGGATGAAGTGAAGTACAGTTCTGAGCTGATTTTACACACACACACACACACACACACACACACACACACACACACACACAGCAAACAAAACTCCTAAAGAAGCAGCACTGGGCCTGGCAGAGAGGTCAGATGACCCTAGAATGTGTGGAAGGAAGAGAGATCAGGGCCAGGAGCAGACAGTGTCTGACATATGCAACCCAGCTCCTGGACATACAAGGACTGTGGTAGCAAACAGGCCAGTGCACTCATGGTCAATCTCTGCAGGAACTTCATAGGCTGAGCAGCCCCTCAATGAATGAAATAGAGAATTGTCCTAATCCTGGATGGTGACTATTTCAGGTCATGACTGTATCTCTCTCAACAGGGCAAGAAGTTATAAAATATATTCTACATAGAAAAAAAAAAGAAATGAGTGCTTGTCATGTTTTTGAATGAGCTCCTTCATGTAACTGAAGGCCTCTCAGGACTGGAGATGCGTTTTACAGGGAAACTAATCATCTTCATAAATTGCTCTGGAGGAAACTGTCCTAGCGACGTCTAGGTCTGCGTGCCAGTTGCCTCTTTCTTTGTCATCACTGACCAAGCACAGTGCAGCTGCGTTTCATGCTGGTTTTTATGTTACAGTCTCCTCTCCTATCTCTGTTCCTTCCTTTAGAAAGCTAGACGTAGTTATCTTTGCAAAGTACCGTCCCCATCAGGGTGAGGCTTTTGCTTATTTTGTAATGCAAATTAGCAAGATCATTTCAGCTAATGCTTTTAATCCACTGATCCGAGTGATGTTCCTCTGAGCATGTTCCGAGTTTGAACAGATATTTGCTCAGTGTTAGGGATTATTCTTATGTCCTGTGCATGCCTGAAGACTCTGCTTCAGAGATGCCTGGCAGGTAAGGCTCATTGGCTGAAGCTACCTGAAAGTTAGGAACACTTGTGGGAACTCCAGAGGTGCAGGTGCTTACCTGTGGGTGGCACTGGCCATGGGATCCCTTTCATTAGACACAGCCAGATTTACCAGTACATTCATTCTGGAAAAGACTAGAGGGGAGAGTTCTGGTTTAGGAGACAAGGCACATGTAGGCCATTCCCAAACTACTGACTCAGTATTGACTGCAGATAAGTGGCTTAACTGTACTCAGATTCTTCCACCTAAAAATCAGATGAAAACAGCAATTAACATATTTTAGTGAGTCAGTGTCTTCCTTGATTGCAGAGGTGAAGTGACTTGCCGAAGTTGAAGCCCCCCTTAATGCACAGGCAGAGAAGCCTCCTCAGGTTTCCTGTCTTGTGGCACAGTGCTTTGTTTGCTGGACCGTCACCCTGGCTCTGCTGCCAGACCTGGTTGGAGGAAAACTTCTGAAGCAGTTTAAGTTTGCTTTTGCTGAGTATTCAACTCAGCATTTTATGAAATTATAGACCAATGTTTCTTTTAAAGGCAAAGGTTAAAAATGTATAAATAAGCTCTTTGGAGCTTGCAAGAAAGCTTTGTAAAGCTGAATTTCATCCTTGTTTAGAAGCTGAGGCTGGCTGGATTTTATTCAAACTCCTGTTGCAGCTCAAAAAAAAAAAAAAAAAAAAATGGCTCCTAAGCACTAGATTCCCATCACTCCTCACACGGGCCAGTAGGTACCAGGATTGCAAAGGTCCATTCAGCGCTGAAGCAGAGAACAGTGCCCTAAATATACAAAAGCTCCTGGTGAGTTCTTAAAGGCCATTTGTCTATTAATTACTTTGTCAGTCTCTGTACTTCTGAAATGTGTGAAAGGATTTAAGCCTATAGCCATCAGTATACTTCCACCAGATAAGTGTGAATGTATCATTAAAACCAACTGCACTTTTCTCTTCTTTGCTAATACAGGATCTGTCAGGCATCATTTTCGTGAGTCTGATTTTTGCTGATGATCTGGTAGCGAAGTTGACTTGCCTTCCATATAAGTGTCTCGGGCAATTCCTTGGTCACCATGCTCTCTATATTGGTTTCCCTGAGTGTTATACAGAATTTATTCAGCAGCATTCTCAGCACAGTTGGCCTTTCAGTCCTTGACCCAATATCTGGTCATCTTTTGAATTAATATTAGACATTCACCATTTATCCTGATCATCTGGCTACAAACATCAAATTTTCCGTTGTTTTTTTGTTAGTAGTAGGTATGACTGTTACATCTTCACTCATGTATTTCTCCACAACCAAATACTATCTGTCTCCACATATTTACCCCTATGTTATGCAGCCCAGTACCCAGGATGCTAATCCTGTCATCCCTATTCCAAAACTAGGCATGATAAAATTCAGGCTCTTCAGTTGCTATGACTGACTCAGAAAAAAAGGTGTGGACATAAAGCTCGAAAGAAGTATGAACCAAAAAAAGCAACTACATTTAAAGGCAGATGGGTGGCTTAAAAATCAATATTTAAATGCCTGATTAACCACTAGCAATATTAATGTGTCATCTCTCTGGAGAAGCTTTTGTTCCTGACCTGAAAGCTCCTAGGAAGAGGTCACTACATATTGTTCTCAGCCTGCCAGTGAGTGAGCCTTTATGGGGAATTCTGAGGATTTATATCCATGGATAACTAACTTTGCACTAAATTGGTTTATGTCTCTTATTTATGTGGTGAAGAGGATGAAAAGCTGAACTATTTGATCACATGAACATTGACGTATAGATTCTGGTGTAAACTTCAAGGATGACAATGCTATATTTCAAAGTTTTTAGACCTTGAAATTACTGGAATTTTCTTAGCATACCAAGTCCATTAAATTGAGACAACTGTAACAATAATGAAGGGAGAAAGATACATAGATAGATAGAGAGAGAGAGAGACATAAATGAGGTCATTTCAAACAAGAATAGTAAGACTGTGTACCAAAATGATCCAAGCAGAGCAATAATGTTTTTGTTTTGTTTTGCTGCCTGTTAAGTGGAATAACACTTAAACATTAAATGTATAAAATAAAATAGTAAGATTGGTCCCCAAACCTTGCCACACGCAGTCTTTATCTGTTTGCTCCTCCATCCTTCAGGTAATTAGGCATTTCTGTAGAACTTTTTAACCTCAGGGAAGGAATGTGACAATAAAAGTCTTGTTTCTAGCTTTTGAGTTTCAAAACACTCAGGCTCTCAATAAATGGAAAGAACTCATGGCATGGATAAAATATTTTGAAGAAGACATCATGAGTCAGAGCAAATAGTCCTCTTCCCTTATTTCTTACCCCACCCTGAGCTTCAGACTAAGGACAAACAAGATCTTTAGGTTAAAAGGAGAAATAAATGTCACAGATAACCCATGAGGGAAAGTTTGGTGGTTTCAAAATATGACTTCTAAATTCCTTGACATTTCTCCTATTGAGAATTAAGAGACTATGTCCCTCAACTTGAATATGTGCATGCTTTTGATTTCTTCAAGCAACAGAAGAAGTAATTTTGCAGGGCCTATGGAGTGGGCCATGAAAAGCAATGAATGAATGTTCCACCTTGTTTTCTAGAACAAGAGTTCTTCGTATCAGGAATAGCCTTGTAAGAATTCTGACTACACCGAGGCTGTCATACTCTGAGCAAGCCAACCCACACAAGCAAGAAAGATCACAGAAGGGGCTCCTGGCAGCAATCCTGATTTTCAAGTCATACCAGGCCATGCTCCAGACAAGAGTGGATAAATCTGCTCATGATTTCACCCCACGACCATCAAATCACCTCCAGCATTTGAGTCTTCTGAGCCAAGTCACCATACAATATGGAACAGATAACACCCCTGCTGTGCCTGTCCAAATTTTTGACTCATCAAATTCTATGAGACCTTATAAGCTATTCATATAAGGGTCATATAAGCTATTTATGTAGTATGTCAGGCACCTACAGACAGAGATAAGCTCACAGATTTGCCCTGTTCACTGTGTCTGGGCTTCCCAGAGTGATCCATACATGCTCAGGCCACATAGCATAAAGTGAGAAACAGAATGAGGTCTTTCAGAGCTTGTGCACTTGTACCATAAGGCAGCATGGGCCATTTGCACTAGATCATCCCTGCAAAGCTGATGGAGACTTGAAGAAAAGAGGTATCCCTAAAAACTGATTGTCTGCCACCTCTGTAGAATGGTGATATAAGACAGAAACACCACTGAATTGTAATGAAGTTAAGAAATAACTTTGATGGTACACCCAAGTATATGTCCTGAGAGTCATTCTTGCTCCTTGGGCCAGAATATATTAACTTATTGTGCTACCAAAAGTCTACTTCAGGTTAGTGTTCCAGAGTCGCCAGTCATCTGATCACTGGGTATTAGTCAACTTCCCCATTGCTGGGACATATACCTAGCACCCACAATTTAAAAGAGGAGAGGCTTAATTTAGCTCATGATTTCAGGGGATTCAGTACATGGTTGTCTAGCTTCCAGGGAGAAACATCATAGCAGATGGCATCCAGGAAGCAGAGTAGGGGAACATCCCTGTAGAGGAAGGGGTAAGAGACCAGATTTAGTACCCAAGATCACACCTCTATGACCCCTCTAGACACACCCAGATGCATACTCTACCAATGCCCCATGTAGCTTCCAAACAATCAAATTGACACAATCGAGCTTAACTATCACAACCAATATTATTAGTTCTTCGATAAAGTATATTTAATGATCCACAATTATCTACTTAACAAATTCTGATCTCCCTGGCATAGACTTTTATTATCACATGGTCCTATATACACATATAGCTCTTCTAATACTTTTCTAGTAAAAAAAACTCTACCACCCTCTTCAGGCTGTACATTTTCTGACTTCTATGCTTTTTCTTGTGCTGTTTACTTCCTTTTCATCTTCCTACAATTGCACTGTGTACTCCTGGAGCTCGTAGCAAACTTCTAATCAGCTATCAGCACCCAGCAGCAACATTACCTTATTTGTGAAGGTTTTAATATTGTGCCCAGGCAAAGCAGACTTAGCTACTCCATTTTTAGGGTCTCTGTAGCATATTTTTCATACTTATGGTTTAACTATTCTCATAGAATATTATATTATAATATTATTTATTTATGTGTCTCTCTGTCTTAGAATTTTGAGCTCTAGTACCAATCCTGAGAAAAAGTAGGGTATTTAGTATCATGTCTTTGAAATGTTTCTTCATACTTCCAAGAGTCTTGACAAGTCGGGGGGACATTGTAAACATCCTTGGACTGGCCTGCCTGCTAACTATCACTAAAAGGACACCAAGAACTTGGAAAACTAGTATTACCTGTAGAAACTGCTTTCCTGCCAATATGCTAAGTCAGTTGTTCCTTGGAATGCTGGTCATACAATAGAACAAAGCAAACAAATGATGTCTCTGCTTATATAATCTCTAAAGCCCCCATCATTGCAGTAACCAGGTGCAGAACAAAACACTGTGGAAAGGATCGCTTGACATTGCAAGTACTTTCTGATGGTTTCTTCTCAAGTATGCCACTGCCAGAATTCATGGCAGTCTTCTGTCCACCCCAGTGCCACTGAGCTCTCCCTCTTCTGTTAGTCTCAATTATCCTTTTCTCTCATTAATTCTTACTCAGAATTTTCAGTAAACCCTATGTCTCACGTGCTGTCTCCAGGTATTTTCTTCAGTCTCTCAGCAAGTATCTGCTCCTCTGCCCTAGTACACAACAGCTCTTTCAGGGCAATGTGTTCACCAGGTTGATGTAATAACTGTTATAATACTAGATCCCAATGCACCATGCCTTTCTTACCAATGGTGACACCAAAGCTTGGCTATATGATTTGCTTTGGCCAATAGGACACTGGCAAATGAGGAGTTACATGGAAAGGCTTTCAAAATGTTTGTAAATTGGAACTTGCCTTTCCTATTGAAGAATAGATGTTATGGTTTATATATAAAATGGTCCCACAAACCTCATGTGTTTAGAAGGTGATTGGATTATGGGGCTCATAGCTGACTTGCTGTTACTTGGTGGGGTTTGCTAGGAAGAGGCAGGTTACTGTGGGTGTGGCCCGGAAGGATGCTTCTCCCTCCAAGCTCCTCCCTTCATGAGCTGCTTCCTGACCACCATGAAATGAGCAGCTTTCCTCCATCCAAGCCTTTCTAACTATGCTCTTTCTGCCTTGAAGCCATCAGGACCTGCAACCATGAGCCAAACTAAACCTCTCCTCTTTTAAGTTTCAAGCCATTCAGAATCCAGGACTCTTTTCTTCTTACGATTCTTTTCTTGATCCACAGAATTCTATTCACTTATGTGGAAGACAGGAAAAAGAAATAATCACCGATAGGATATATTTGCAAGGCAGTTCTGAAATGACACGAAACTTCCATCTTCATTCTGCTATGTGGAGCATGGCAGAAGAGATTGGAAAATACCACTAAGGTGTGTGCCCTGAAAAAAAAGAGCATACTTTGGTAAGACTAGTGGTCACTGGCCCAGGTAGAAATGTCTTATTCTGTCTCCTAACACCTGGGTTATCGTAAATGCTCCAGGGATGAAATAGTAAAGTGATAGCCTCATTTAAGATAAGGTCTGAAGCATGAAGGCTGTGTGTCTTATCCAGCTCATCTTAAATCTTTGATACACTGATCTTATGAAAGAACAGTCACCAATTTAAAAGCCAAGGCAAAAAAATAGATGTTAATATTTTCTTGAGGCTCGTTTCCTAATACTGAAATGATGACATAAAAGCTTTTTGTTATCCTGACATTTGTAAGAATATTCAATTCAAAATGAATTAGAAATATATTTAAAGTTAAATCTCTGATTCCCCCAGACATCTTATATGCACATCAATACATTTGTGTATATGTTATGATTATATATACTTAACAGTGTAACGTGCAAATTAACAGTAACATAAGCACTTTTACCCGAAGTATGTTACAAGTAATGTAGTTAGAAAGTTTAAAAGATATAATTATATACTAAAATTTAAATCACAATGTATGATATATAGGCACAATGAATTGAAAAGCTAAAAATATCTTGGGTTCTAGTCTTCATTCTATGTATTTTTAATCATTTAAATTTTTTTTAGTTTTAGTTTTTATCAGATACATGTTTGGAATTCTTTAATTTTTGTCATAATACATATATTAGATTGTCCTTCATTTTTCTCTACCCACTAGTCAAATTAATTAAATATACATCAAGCTTCCTTAGTCAAACTTCAAAGAATAATACCTTTTTTGATTTATTTTCCTTGAGAAAGGAAACTGTGAATAAACAAATTCAAGACGGTGTTTCTGGACACCAAAATTTCAGGTAGAAGAGATTCAGTGGGCTGCAGGCAGTAGGTGATGGCTAATTCATGTAGCTGATCATCCAGAGACCAGAACATGGGGGACACCTGGAAGCCTTCCCTTACTCTTTAATGGCATCTTATTGGTTTGCCAAGTACAATTCACTGATATGTCTTAAGGTGTTGTCTCTCTAAACATTCTATTGTGAAATGCACAAAAGAAGGCTTGAGTTAATTATTACCTTGGCTGACAGTATTTTTAGATTACTGAATCCACTACTAATAGATAGGAGGAATGTTACAGTGAGGAAGGAGAAGATCAACTGTGTTATTGGAGTGTGTTTTGCAGGTCACAGGCATGAGGGGCCACCAAAGAGCAGGAGCACCAAGATGACTGTGCCAAGAACCCTCATGCTCTTGGCTGTAGCTCTTTCACATAATAAGAGACACTAAGGACCAGGGTCCAGAGTAGGAAGAGTTCACGTATCACAAGCTAATTGAACAAGTAGAAGACAGAAAAGGAGACAATTCTCTTGTCTAGGAATAAGGTTTGGGTGGCGTAGAGATAAGAAAAGAGTGGGACAAAGTATGAGTGGAGGTGGGTAGGCTTATTTGTTAATATACTTGTCCTTTGGTGCAGATCCTAGACATTTTCCCTCCAACATTGGCCTAGAACTATTTTGGCTAAATTTTAGTCCGTACCTATGTCATCAACTTGTCAATTCAGTGGGGGAAAAGTAACTGAGCTAATTAAGGGAAAAGCATTATTTATAGAATGATTATATAGTTTGTGTAATGTCTTTGCCTTTGATTGACCACTTTATTGATGTTAGAAATAGTGATGATGTCTTCTAGAAATATCTGATATTCAGAACAGTTTGGATAATAGTGGTATTACCCCCTCATTTTCTCACTACTTGATGCCCTTTTCAAAATAATTCTACAGAACAGATTGTTGGTGCATTGTACTTCTGTAATGATCTAGTCACTCTACAAGGGTTGGGATAAATTTGAAGAGAAGAAATGCAAACTAGCTTGAGGCAGCACTGCCCAATTTGATCAAAACTAAACACAACCATCATGAGTTCGAGTTTGGTGGTCCAAAACATCGGAATGCTTCAAAGACATCTAAAATGCAATGCCAGTGTTGTTTTACTTGGTTTGGGGTTTGCTATCCTTTTTTGTTAAACAAGAGTTTAGAAAAATTGCACAAAAGACTCACTGTCTATTTTCATGGATGTTTACATACTAAGTAGCCAGTGTTACTGATAAATGAAAATATCCCATAGGCATGAAAAACATCTACACTCACCTGCCTCATGAATTTAAGAGAGAACTAAGAATGAATCACACTGGATCTTTATTTAGCATCTTACTGAACAAAAGTAATTCTCTCAGGAACTGGATTCAGAACCCTAGAACTGCACAGAATGCAGACACCCACCTGCTATATTTCATGTGAGACCCGAATCCTTTTTGTGCCAACGTAACTGTCTCTGGGGCTGGACCAGGGCTTGAATTTAACATCATCCAGAGCTTAAGGAAGATACAGGAATTATATGCTGTCATTGAACCCTGGAGAAATACTACACTCTGATCCAGAATGAGAGGATATTTACTTCAGAATTCAGATCTGCAAATTATGCCTCTGTAATTCACCAAAGCATATTCTTCTAATAAACTATTTTTAAATGTTTTGTTTGTTTAGTCCTTATAGCAAAATACAGCTTTGTCAGTCAAGATAGACTTCAAACTGCCAGGGCCAGTAAGAAGTTTCATTAATAACATGTGTTTACCATTGAAAAAAGTAGGCTTCGTGTGCTAAGATTTTGTTTGTCAGTCATTCATTGGAACCCCACTGTTAATAGCATACAATGGTTTGTGGTTATGCCACAATTTAACCCAGGTTTAAAAATACAAACTAGAGCCCTGGTGGTCTAGAAAGAACAGGGAGTGAGTGAAGATATTGGCTCAACCTGCTTGTGGGCTGGTGGCTTGGAATGCTTTATGAACTAATCAAATTTATTGACTATGATCTGGAGGAAAAAAATCCCATGCTGGGGTGTGCATCCTGGTTTGGTGAGGTTCTGAATGTCTAAAGGGGGAAACAAGGCAACTATTTGGCATTCCTTTCGGCAAAAACAAATTAGAAACAGATATCACAGAATATGAGAATTTTTTCAGGCAGCCTAATAAGAAAAAGATTTTCTTCTATAATTTTAATTCTACTATATGTTAAGGATAAGTAAGCAGAATTAATACTGCACGTGCAAAATAGGCAGTGAAAATTCTATTAACTCAGTAGCTTGAGCAGCAAGAGTTCTGAATGCAGCAGATGAAAATGAACTTGTTTTGCATGTAGTATCAGTTTACCTTAATAGATATGTCAGAGGGTAGTTGAGATTGAGCACTGCTAGCTATACAGGCACTCACAACATATACATAATCCAAGGGGAAATTTTTCATTTTGCATAAATCTTTGTATAAAATATTCATTGAAAATATAATAAAGTACCACAGCTCCAATAATGGGTAGAAAATGCCTTTGTGTTTACTAAGTACCTCAGTTGTTCAGAAACATACTGCACCACAAAGAATTGCTATAGAGTGTGTTTATGAAATCTCATAGTCCTGGAAATGACACTGTGATCCTAAATATTTGTGAAATCATATATTTCATGTATTTAAAACCAATTTTCCAGTTGCTTACAACTTATGCTTTTGTATTTCAAAATAAAACAGATCATATTTAGTGAAAACTTAACCCATAAAAATTATATTAGACTGACATGAAAGTATCTCTTTACACATTCTGGAGGGTGATGTATGCTTTAAAGCTTTTTAATAGTTTGATTACTTTTTGTATAAGAAAAAACATATACAGAGTTTAAAAAATCACTTTTAATATAAGAAAGGGCACATATCCAGAGAGAACTACTGCTGAAAGAGTCATTTTCTAAGTTCTAAGTACTTGGAACATGCAACATCAGAAGAGACAATGTCTGGTAAGCTCATATCTTACAATTTCAAAAGTTAGAGTTGACATTCACTTAGAGCACAAGTGTAAATTGTACTATAATACATTTGTAGCAATATGCTAGGAAAATGAAGATAAATGGAGCCAATCTACTTTTGAGGGACTTCCAACTTACCAAAGTATATAAACATTTAATGATAATTTTAAACAGACTCTTCAATATCTGATAAAATAACATTTCACTTCCTAGTTTTATTCATGTATGATTCTTGTAGGCATTTCCTATGATATTTTTTGTTTTTAATAGGATTTTGCATATAACATTCTCTGAAGTTAACTATAATGGAAACAGAAAGGGGTACAAGGGGCTTCGGTAACTGAATTTCTCTTCAGGACACAGGGAATCACATGGGTGTCACACTTAGATGGTGAACTCCAAGACCGACTGGGCAGACCATGCAGCTGAATGACCCTTGAAATCCAGGCCAGAGAACATCTAGACAGCATGTCCTCTGCTTAAACTCTCACCGGGCCACAAGAGAGTCAGCTTTAACCCTAACTTCTAGCTGTTCTATTATAAAACAGCATTGTGGTGTTGTAAAATGTTTAATAACACAACAAGAATTTTTTGTCTTATAAGTAAACTTATAATGTCTCGAAATCACTTTAGAGCCAAGATTTTTTAAAAAATAATTATTTACAAATTTTCAAGAGTAAATTCCATTTTTAGAGGAACTGTGTCCATTTACTCATGCTATTGTCCAGAGCTTTGTTTTTCTAACATAAATCTTATGTTTGATTTAATTCTAGCATTAAATTCTAAATCTCTGAATAATATTCTCAGGTTCTGATTTTTCACAAATAAAAATATCATTTATTATAGGATCTCACAACTTCAGAGACTGAAGATTCTTATAGGTAAGTTTAGGACTTAAAATAGTTCCATTCACTGCCATTCTTTCTGTGGGGTAGAAAATCAGAGTTTGTTTTCTGATTTATTACTTTTGAAAGACTGACGGTTTCCTGAAGAAATCTGTGGCTCCTATTAAGGCCACAGTGAAAACTATACAGTGCCTTTACTGGTTTAAGTCTTCACATGGGAATTCTTTGGTAGAAGTACAATTTAAAAAATTACACCTATTACTGCTATGACACTCTGGGGAGTAACTATTGATTTCCCAGCATTATAATTGGAAAGAGAAAGCTAAAAGAAAAGATAGTGAGTAATTTGTAGGGCTTTGATATGCCATTCAATAGTGGAATTAAATCCCAATTCTTCTTCCACTCATGGAGCCATATTACTTACTTATAAAGCTTAGTATCATTCTTCCCTTATAGATTGGTCTAACTAAAATTAAGAATATATATTCATCAAAATGAAATATTAAGAAAATGTAAAGAGCAATCATCAACGTGGCAAAACATTACATATGTATTTCAAAGAACTTATCTACAACATATACAGAACTTCTATAAATCAACAAGGAAAATGGGTACTATCTAATACAGAAATGGGTAAAAGGATTGTGTGAGGACTTCAGGAAGGAGGATATCTAAACATATTTCTATATTCTGAAGTTATTAGTCATCAAGGACATTCAATTGAATCACAGTTCAATACCACTAGATAACCTTTGGAGTGGTTACAATAATAAAAACAAAGAGTCCAAGTGTTGACAAGACATGAAGCAACTCAAATCTTTTACACTACAGGTGGAGGTGTGAATTGGTATAACCACCTTGGAAAACTTTTTGGCAGCATCAGCTAATTCTTCCTTGGTTGTGCATACACATATGTTCAACAAGAAGACATATTTGAGTTTATTGAAGGATTTAACTAATCAGAAGTAGCATGCATAACTGGATTTTATCATATTTATGCAATGGAATATTATACAAGAGGGAGAATGGTCTGAAGGTATATGCAATAATAGGTTACATCTTGCCAACAATATATTCAGCAAAAGAAAAGACAAGATTACCTACTATATGATTCTATTCACAAAAATCATAAAAAGCAGTAAAACTAGGCTGGTTTGAAAACATGGTAATAATTAATATTGTGACTAGAACGGTACATGGGAGGATTTTCAGGGTGTGTGTATGTGTGTGTGTGTGTCTTGTATGAATGTTATAGGTCTGTTCAATTTATGAAAATTCATCAAAATGTACACATATATCTGTGTGTATATAGTCAATACATTTTAACATATCTTTATTTTATTATACCTTTTTATCTTTATTTAGTTCACATTGCTTAGAAACACAGTAGTGAATCTCTTCTTCCTATCAAAGCAATAATCATGAAAGATGAGTTTGACCACTGAAAAATGAAACACATAGACTTTCAGCTGCCTTCCTTCCTTTCTTTATTTTAGTTATTTACTGAAAAGGTGACATTGAGCATACTTGGTATAATTTGTACCAAACCTTTTACCTAGACTAGTGTGATTGGCCAGTCCTTCCGATATGGTATGCTGTCTACAGCCAGGGAAGACAGGAGAATTAATCCTTGTGGTGAAGAATAGGACAAAAAAAGCATCAGAGCAGGAACACAAATGTTTTCTACCTGTCTCCACTCTATGACAAGGAGACAAGAATAGAACTCTTGTCCCATGAAAAGCCCTTTGTAACTTAACACTAAAAATCTAACAAGTTCATACTTGCTTTCTTAATGGACATATTTAATCTGCATGAAGATAAGAAATCAACCACTGAAAAATAAGACATGAGTATTAAAAAAATCAGCCTACTTCTCTTCAGGTTTTATGACAGCAGTAACAATAAAACCACCTGCTATTTATCTTGACTATGAGTTCCTTGGGAAACCAAAACATCTGAATCCAGCAATTTCAATGACACTTCTGGGAAAAGGAACTTGTACCTCCTTAATCCTTAGAAAGACAAGACACAATAATATAAAGACAAGAGTCGATTTGGCCTGATTGGAAATTTTCCACTACCAGTTCAGTGTGGTGGTGGATACCTGTAGTCCTAGTACTCTGGGAGGCAAGTTTAACCCTAGCCTAGGCCATTTGGCAAATTAGCAAGATTTTATCTCAAAGTATAAAATAAGAAGCGCTGAGGATGTAGGTCAATGCAAAAGGCTTTGGGTTCAATCTGAGTGGCGGGGAGAGAGAGAGAGAGATAGGGAGGGAGGAAGAAGGAGGAGGAGGAGGAGGAGAAGAGAGAAGAAGAAGAAGAAGAAGAAGAAGAAGAAGAAGAAGAAGAAGAAGAAGAAGAGAGAAGAAGAAGAAGAGAGAAGAAGAAGAAGAAGAAGAAGAAGAAGAAGAAGAAGAAGAAGAAGAAGAAGAAGAAGAAGAAGAAGAAAGAAAGAAGGAGGAGGAGAAAGAGAAGGAAAGGGAGAATAAGAAAGGGAAGTGGAAGTGGAAATGGAAGGGGAAGGAGAAGGGGAAAGGAAAAATGGAAAAATAAAGGAGAAATTTCCCACACCATTACATTTAAGAATCTTTATTCAAAAATTTCTCCCGTTTACCTTTTTGAATACAGTAAATAGGGACCTGTTTCTACATCAAAAAGGCTAAATTACAATGATTCTTTTAAAAAAGTTACTTTTTAAAGAATATTTTAAAACCAGAAATTGAAATTTGGAAAAATACAAAAGTATCTTCAATTTTTCTTCTAGTTCAACATGGCTGCTAAACTATCTCAAGATCTCCATCCAATTGCGTTCTAAAATTTTTCTCAACAATTGTATAAATACAAGTAACACCAATGTTAAAACAGATAGATCCTAAAATTATAGTGGCTTGATCTGATCATTTATTTTTCACTCATTTGAAATTTTGGTCTTTGACCCACGGTTAGCAAGGTGACTTTCTTCCATGTAATGATCCAGAAAACTGGGCTCCTTCCATCCTTTGCCTCCACCATTTCTAGAACCTCATCATCATGTTTGCAATATGCTGGAAGAGAGGGAAATGGCATAGAAAGCATACCTGGTACTTAAAAACTCCTCTCTGAGTTGAACCACGCAGCTTCTGTTCATAATCTGTCACTGACAATTAATCATATAGCTGCCCCAAGATGCAGAGAGAGGGGTTTAGAAAATATAGATTTTGGTTGGGCAATCTCCTCTGAGTGATAACATTCCATTGTTGTGGAGGAAGTGTAGGTATAGGTGGACATGTGGTCATCTGTGCCATCTGTTCAATCTTCTCACAACATTGATAATGAGTTTGATCAGCAGATAAACTAGTGAATAAACCAGGCCTCGATATGTCAGTTAAATGTAAAATTCAAAGTGCATTAGGACAGAGTACGGCTAAGAGCCAGAGATTTGAGGCTGATTATGATTTTTCTCACCTACCTCAGATCAAATGAATAGTCATAGCAATATGCTTATTAATATGAATCTAGTAAGTAATTGTAGAATATCTATTAAGTGGCAGCCACTGATCTGGTTTTGTGAATAGAAGAATAACCAAAGTAGGCAAAGTTCCTCCCACCAAGAAGCATGTTTACTAAAGTGAGAGCTAAAAATAAACAATAGCCATATATATACATATATATATATCACCCAATATATAAATTTTCCCCAAAATTTTTTACATCAGGAGAGGAAAAACTTGTATACAATTTTCTTTTTAATACCAGGGATCGAACTTGGGACCTTGAGCTTGCAAGTCAGGCTCAGTGCCACTGAGCTAAACCCCCGGCCCAACTTGTATACAATTTTATTACTAAATTTGTTGAGACATCATGAGATTAATACAAGTTACTTTTGGCCTTTACAATTACAAGAGGTGCTCAAAGTGGTGGCCATTAGCTTCCAGACATTTATTTATTAGTATGGCTAACTGCTGAAGTGCATATACATTTTTTGGTGGACTCTGTATATATTTGTATATATACATTTTTATATATATTGTCATTCTCTTATTTACTTTCCTTGCTAGGACAAAATACCAGAGACTCACAAATTTAAAGGAGGAAAGGATTATTTCAGCTCACGGTATGCTGAGGTTTCGGATACTGGCTCCAAGGAAGGACAACATGGCAGAGGCAAAACAGTCCATGGCAAGGCAGATAGGAAGCAGGAGGCAGCAGCAGCAGCGAGCAACCCTTCCCATGCCATCTAGGCTACTGCCTTTTGGGTGGTACCACCCATACCCAGGGTGGGCCTTCCCATCATCTACACCCTGAACTATGATAAACCAATTACTGGACTAATCCAGTACCATACACCCTTAATCCCAGTGTCACAACCTTAGAACCAACCACCTCCAGAAGGCCTCACCAATGAGTGCATGAAGCTTTGTGGGGACATCTAGATACAAGCCATAACTGTCATATAGAAATAAATGCTATGAAAAAAATTCAAAAGAGGCAATTGTAAATAACAGAAGTCACATTGTCAATGGGATTGCCAGGTTGGACCTGACAAGGGAGGAGAGACTGGGTGATTAATTATGGTACCTAGAGAGAGACGTAAGGCCCACAGGTGAAAGCAAGCTAGATTTTTCCAAGGAGCAGTAGAGTAGCTGATTCCATTCTAACAGTGCTACATGGGCTAATTCATGTAGGACTCCTGAGGAAAAAAGCACTGGGGAGTAGAAAAAAACTGAACTCTGGTGTACAAAGACATGTTTCAAAGATTGGTTCTGCTACTTATAGTTGACATTATTTTTGGCAAATGCAAACATATTTGATCTCTAACATTTCATTGGCAAAATAATGATGTTTACCTCACTAAACTGTAATAGGTTTATATGAGACAATATATTCAAGTTAGTAATATTACATTGTACATACAAACATTCATTAAATATTAATTATTCCTCCTTTTACACATAGTCTCGGGGTAGTAAGTGGGACTAAATCTTTTTATCCACTTGCCATTGTTCTTCAAGACAGAAAGCTGTTGTCTTCTTTATCATGAGTTAGAAAATCCTTTTCCCATCTCAAAGAGCCAATCCTGCTTCACAATGATGAAGACAAGAAAGAACAATCATTCTAAAAGAAGATCACACAATTCCATTGATATTGATGTAGTCCTCCAACCACCTGGGGACTTTAACTTTATAATTTTTGCCATGTTTTTGTATTTAAGGATTTGAGTGAAAATCCAGAAGTTTATGGCTATGAACTGCAGTTTAAAGGTTGAATTTCTTTTTATTTTCTTTTCTGGTACTGGGAATCAAACTCAGGACCTTGTGCTTGGGAAGCAGGCTTGGCACCACTGAGCTAAATTCCCCAGCCCTGAACATTGAATTTCTAAGTTAGCCACCTCCCCACCTTTTTCAGTTTGTGTTCATTATTCATTCATTTAATTTAAGCTCTAGGGTAGGCTTTCGTCATTTGGGGAAGTATGGGAAAAGATGAGGTTGGTAGAGTCTTATATTTTTTTCTTTTCAGACTAATTTTTATGGATTCAGTATTTGTCTTTTGACTTTAACATGGCCAAGAATTTTCTGCATTCCATGGCACATTGATTTGATATATATATATATATATATATATATATATATATATATATATTTATTCTTACTATGCTTCCACTAGAACAGATTCGTATTAGCCCATAAACTATAGTCTGAATTATTTGGTTTGCATTGCTTTGCATGCAATTTTGCAAAAAGTATTTGACATCATTGTGTATGAAATGTTCTAAGTTTGTCCATTTTTGCTTAGTCTCTTGACAGTAATATCTTCAAGGTATTTCTCTCTCTCTAGGAAGTCCTCAGGTCCCTGGAGCACAACTCAGTGCTTTCCATCTTCCAGGAAGCACTGGTCACTCAAGAGTGCAATATACCACAAGTTATTAAACATTGAAATATTTTATTTGCACCTGTAGTCACCTACAGCCTAGAGGCCTGGCTGTAGTGCTCTGCACAGTGGTGGTAGTTTTACCATGTGGTTAGCACTTGGAGATGTGTTTATAGAGTTCTTTTGACTGGATTTGAAATCCTTCACTGGTCTTCCTAGCTGTGGTCAAATAAGATCTCTCTTTTTTCTTGGACCTACCTTTCCTATACCCAGGTCTCTGCATCTCAGACACTCAGAAATATTTTGGAGACACTTCATACGAAACAGATGACCCAAGGATATCAATAGCCATGGAGACATTGGATGTTGAACACTTGGAAGAGTACCAGAACATTCCTAGCCTCGGGTAGAGCGAGAGTCTCTTCACAGAAAACAGAAGTGAAGCTGTTTCCTAGAGAACAGCTCAGGTTTCAGGAGCCTGGAAAGCCTTGCCCAGGAGCTGTCCTCTCTGTGGCCCTGACAGCTCCCTTCGAGCTTTGCCCCTTCTCTCAACATCTTGCTTCAAGTAAATCCATGCAAAGATGCTTTCAGGAACATCTGCACTCTCTCATGCGGGAAGACAAGCAGAGCGGACATCCTGCAGAAGGAAATACCAGTAAACATTAGAACACCAGGGAAGACCTTTGTTAGGGTATCCACAGACACTGCTTGGACTAAAGGAATCACAAATAGGCCCCACTCCATGTTGCAGATGACTGAAGCTCTGGAAATGCTGCAGAAAACTTCTGTATTGCTTTTCCTGTCTCCAAATGCCAACCTCTGGTGTGTTGGGGGAGGGCCTAGATTTCAAGGTGCAAGTAAAAACTAAACATTTGCAACTTTGCTTTCCAAAAACACCTTCAAATTCCTCACGAATCTTGGACTATGGTACAGTTGACTAATAAAGCACTATGTTTTAACTACTTATTAAGTATTTAATAAATATCTGCTGAAAACTGATGAATTTTAGAACTACAGTTACCCTAGAGAATATACAGCCTAGGCACAAAGTAGCTTTTTATATAGTGGGAAAACTGAAGAGTGAAAATAACCTAATGATGACTGACCAGAAATCTAGTCATTATATTTTAACTGCTACAAAATACTTATGCTAGGCAACATATGGAATTTTTCAAAAAGAAATCAAACTATATTCTCTTGATCCCAAGCTTAATTAGTTGTATTAAATTAGAATACATCAGTCAGGGGCTTGAGTTTTATTGAACACTGATATACTGAATGCAAAAATTTTGTTAAAAGCTCAGCGTGTTTTCTGGGTTTCTTTAACATTTATGAATATAAAAAATAAATGTCAATTATAAAATTCTTACAAAATATCAAAAACGAGAAAGAGGAAAATAATGCCACCTATAGTTATGCAACAGAGATAAACATACTTAATATTCTGGTATCTTTACATTGTGTTCTTTCTCTGAAATGTTTGAATAACTACGGTCTTTTTACATTCATCATTTTACTCAGTTAATTATTTAATCATCACCATTGTCATACAGGCAGTAGCCAGTCTCCAGCATGTCCTGCAATGATCCCTGCCTCTTGTAATTCACATCCTTGTGTCATCTCCTCCCACAATGTATCAAGATTGGTCTGTGCAATCAATGGCCGATGACAGAAATGGAAGATCTTGCTCCTGAAATGAGGTTACAGATGTCTGTGGTCTCCATAACTGAGTTTTCTCTCTCTCACTGCACACTCTGGGGCAGGAAGCTGCCATATTGTAAGGATCCCTATAACAGAGCCTGCACAGCACAAAACCAAACCCAGCCAGCAGCCAGAAAGTCTACCTTCTAATAGCCACATCTATGAGCCTGGAAATGGCTTCGCCAGCTCCAGCCAGGCCTTGGGAAAACTGCAACCCTGGACAATAGCTTAAGTAGACTCTCATGAGGCTCCCAGAGCCAGAATCACCAGATAAGTCACTCCCAGACTCCATATCCTGAGAAATTCCATGGATAACATATGGCTCTTGTTTTAAGCTAATGTTTTGGTGTGGTTGACTGTGCAGCAATAGAAAATTAGAGTACTTACACTTTTAAGGATTATTCAAGAAAATAATTTTAATGGTTGACTGATAGTTCATATATATATATATAATGATTTTTTTTACTACCCTTTTGTTGGATTTCCAGACTGATTCCAATTTTGCCCCTTTAATTATTGTGTTATATACCTGTTTGAATATTTTCTACATCTGTGATTAGCCTCTTAACCTCTTACAAGTAAAATTATTAAAGAAAATACTAATATTGTTGAGGTCCAAGACATTTATTGTCATATTGTTTTCAAATTTATTTTACTAATAACATGTAGTGTCATCAATTTAAATTTTAATGACTCATAAAAGACAGCTGCGTCATGATTGACTCAAATCTATTTATAGCTCCAAATATTCTTGATGTGGAGTGCTCTCTACTCAATTGCCTTTTGTTTCAATATTATTCTAGAAAATTAGATGTGTGCATCCACTTGATTATTGGTTATATCTAATGATTCACCCTGGCCAGTGCTAAATTATTATGTGTCTCTTTAAAGCTGTTTTCTTCCTGATTTTTCTCATTTGTGGGAATAGCACCAACATCCTCCCCATCTGCCAATTCAGAAATCTGGGGATCATCTTAGACTACCCCTATATCTACCCTTTATTTTTTTAAAAATTCTTTTATTGGTACATTTTAGGTATACAACACAATTATATTTCTCACTGGGAATTGTACCTTTACATGATGCATCTTGGTTCTTATTTTTCCCCATTCCTAGCCCTCCCTTCATGCCCTCCACCCTTCCCTATTTACAAAGACTTTATTTCCATTTTTTCCATTTCCCATCATTTTTTCTTTCCCTTCTTTCCTTTCCTTTGCCCGGACCACTACCCCTATCCCTTTGGACATTTTCTTCCTATTTTGCATTATCGATTATTCATTCTAATCACTGGTACATTTTAGGTATATAATATAATGACATTCATCATTGGAAATTTGCACCTTTACATAATATCTCTTGGTGCTTATTTTTCACCCTTGCCCAGCCCTCCCTTCCACCCCTCCATTCCTCCCTATTTACAAAGATTTTCTTCCTATTTTTCCATTTTCTCATATTAATTCCATTTCCTTCTTTCCTTTCCCCTACCCCTCCCACTTCCTTCCCCTT